>JAGKTI010001784.1:0-18768 GCA_018397915.1 Birgus latro
AATGGTATCAGTACCTGACTTCTATTTAAGAGGTCCTGGGTTCGATTCCCAGTCGAGGAGCGTACAAGTATATTTGTACACACGCGTTTAATGTCTGTGTTTCTCTAACATCTTAACCACTAACCGCGGGCCGTCACTTTCGTGACGCTGGGTGGCGATGGCTCGAGCCGTGGGCCAACATTTGGGTGCCTCTGTGTTCTTTTTAAGTAGCCGGGGCTTTCAAGATATAAATATATATAAAAATTTTGAGGAGAAGCCTGAGTGCTATAAATATCACTCAGGCTAGTTTTGGCCAATATTTTTAAAAAGTAAGTCAGAGCGCGAATTACCACCGGTGGGAAGTGCCAGGACCGCCTCCCACAACCCCGCAGTTTAGGGGTTAAGACACTCGTGTTGTGTCTGGGATACATTAAAACTGCTCTGCCATTCACCCGAGTTGTGTCGGGAAGCGGTCTGATCCTGATGTGCTGTGACTGAAAGAATTCCTTCCATCATGGATTTACCTGGTTTCATAAAAAAAAAAAATAGGTAGCCACTGCTTTTATGACGCCGTGGTGCAATGGTATCAGTATCTGACTTCTATTTATGAGGTCCTGGGTTCGATTCCCAGTCGAGGAGTGTACAAGTATATATAATATATATCACTTCTCTCTTCATCTGATCTTGCATCATTATTTCTTTTTGTTCTTCCCTCTTTTCCTTTGGTAATCCCCATTCCTCTTGAGTCAGATATTATTTTATCCATACATCATTGGATTCCTCAGATTCCTTAAGTTTGTTAGCATTTTTTATTACTTCTTCCGCAGTGTTCACACTTTGGAAGGTTACTTTCAGGGGCACTGACTTTTTTTCTCATTTCCCCAGCCTTTAAAATTCCTCTATATCCTTCTCACTGATTTTCTCTGATACTTTTTAATATTCTATTCCTCCTTCCTTCTTCATCTTTACTATTGATTATTATGAATTTGTTAATCCCTGCTGTTTCCTTTATCAGCCTTGGGATGTTTCTTATGATGTCTTTCACTTCCATTGTCATGTTTATTGCTTCAGCCTTGTCTTCAAGATCTTGTCTTGTTTTGGCTACTTCTGCCCATGTATTTTGTACTTGCTATGTGTAATTTCTCATCATTTCATTTGCCTGAGTTACCTTCTCATCAATGTCTCTGCTTTCTTCTATCAGACTACCTGCTTGCCAAATTATGTCTTTATCATTACTGTGCTCCTTCAAAACTCTCTCATAGGTGACTACTGTATTTCCCATTTTGCTCGTTTTCATCTTCAGAATATCCACCTCAGCTTGTACCTAACCTTTTGTTGCAACTTTTCTGTTTAATTCCCATACTACTTCCTCATTCTTTTCTTTTTGTAGATACAGTTCCTTTCTAATTTTATCCAATTCCAATTTGCAAGTTTCCTTCAGTTTATTCAATTTCTCCACTAAGTTGTAAAATATATCCAGCTCCATCAGGTCTGTGTAGCCATCATTATGTTTCTACTGCTTCCCTTCCTCTTACCTAGAGGCACTTTGTAAAGGAACGCCATCTTACTGGAAGATAATTTCTACTTACAGATTGGCATGTCTCCGCTGTTTCTGTGTTGTGATTCACCCGGCGCCCGTCGTCTGCTACTCAGCGAATTCCTTAGAACTCTGATTTCTTGATACAGTAAATACTTTCTCTGGACTTCACTTTTTCGTTTTCACTTGCTCTACAGATTTAAATCATCTTTAATTTAGCTTAGTACCGAGCCTGAGTCATTTTCGACAGACTAAGGGTATTGGATGCAGCAGTGCACATCTGGCCTCTACGACGTTCACTCAGTGTTCTTACGTAATTGTATCTAAAAGGAATAAGTCAGGCTGGTACTGTCCCGTGTTTTGAACCATTTTTATCAAACGTATCTTTGAATTTATGAACAGTTTTAACAAACTATTTCAATCGGCAGTGCATTCCACTGATCATGGCTTTTGGGGGGAAACTGAATTTCCTGACGCCTTTATTATCTCTTTTTGTACAATTTTTTGCAGTTTCCTCTTGACACATAGGTTATGTACTCATCTATATCTATTTTCTCTTTTCATGTGATGCATTTATATAGCACAATCATGTCTCCTCTTTTCCTTCTCTCTTGTATTGTTGGTAGGTTTAACATTTTCTAGTCTTTCTTCATAGCTTAGATCCCTTAAGATTGGTGCCCATCTAGTAGCTGCCCTTTGTACCTTTTCAATCTTATCTATTTGTTTTTTGAGATGTGGATTCCAGACAACAGATGCACACTCCAGAGTTGGTCTATTGAATGATGTGATTATTTCTCTCAGTATGTTGGAGGCGCTCACCATCCACTCACTCGATGTAGTGCTTGCTACTATCGGGTGTCTGCCCTTTCCTCTCCTCCATCCTTCTTTCCTTCAATCCTCTTCTGTCTTTCTTTCCTTCATTCTTTCCTTGTCCTGCCTACGAGTGACTTTACACTCCCTCTTCTGTCTTTCTTTCCATCATTCTTTCCTCGTCCTTCTGCCTGTGGGTGACTCTACACTGAGTGACAAGCCAGATGGTTTCCTGTACACCAGGAAACCATTTACTAGGCCGGGTGGTAACCATATAACCAAATTTTGGCGCCTTGTGGTTTAGTGGGTAATTATGGTGCTCCAGACGGATTGAGCCGGTGAAGGTTTATATCCAAGGAATGGTTGGGGTTTACTGCTCACGTAATGCCACCAGGGATGAGTGAGGCTGGTCATTCTCATCTTAAATGTCAGGACCAACTTTTTTTTTTTTTATGTGTCCGACTCTGGGCATAGGCTTCACAGCCTGCTATCAAGGCCCAGTCGTCCTCCTACAGTCTACATGTCACCACTTCGGCGCTTAACACCCACCGTCCATATTGAATACATGCTAGCTTGCCTAGCCCCGGGCTCCTACGCTCCTCTGTTGGGCGACATAGGATTGGATGATGGATAGATGGATGAAGTATGTCTTCATTTATATATGTGAATGCTACTTTCATAATTAGTAAGCAATGTGTACACTTTCCGTACCTTCTCACTGATGCGCGGAGATAGTATGTTATTGATCATCATTCCTAAGTCCTCTTTTTCTGATATGGGCAGGGTTGAACTTCTTAGCTTATAATCCCTGTCTGGTGTTGTATCACTTTTGCCACACTTGATCACATGGCATATGTCCACACTGAAATCCATTTGCCATCTACCGTTCCATTCATGAAGCTTATTTAATTGTGTGTGTGTAATTCTCCTTTGAATTTTTGCATCAGCAAACAAATTTAGACAGCTTCCATTTCCAGCGTTAGTCTTTGTCATTCATATATACTAAACACCTAATTGGTGCCAGCACTGAGCTCTGTGGGACTCCATTAGTCACTTCTTTCAAGATGAGTAAGTTCCCCTTAGTACTGTTCTCATTTCCCTTTTTCTAAGAAATCTTGCATCCAACAGTACAGATTACATTGGATTCCTCCTCGATAGTACAATTTCCATAAAGGTCTTTGATAAGGTACTCTGGTCCAGATAGAAGCTGTCTACCCATCCTTATCTTATCTGTAGTGTTTCTGCAACTCTGTCACAGCATCTTAATAGATTAGTAACACGTGATTTACCCATTCTAAAACCGAACTGTCTTTCCGTTGCCATATTGTGTTTTTCTAGATGATTATCCATATTTTCCTTATCTGCTTCTCTAATGTGTGTGTGTGTGTGTGTGTGTGTGTGTGTGTGTGTGTGTGTGTGTGTGTGTGTGTGTGTGTGTGTGTGTGTGTGTGTTTCCAATATGGAACTGTCTAATACGACTGTCTAATTCATTTACTGACGATTCTATTCCACACAGTTACCATCCACAACGAAAGCTAATCTAAGATCGCTGTCATCACCTATAGTTTAACTTATTTTAACCATAAATTATTCATTTTATATTCTCCCGAGGTCAGAGAATCTTTTATTACATTAACATAAGTAAGTGATGGTCTTAACACAATTATGGCATACAGTCACGATACAGAGACGACCCGAACTCAGTTTGCCTACCTTTGGGTACTTGGCCTCGCCCGCTTGTTATTCCCATTTCACTTCTTTATCGCTTGGGAGCTCCAAAACCAATGAATTTTAGTTACACTAACCATGCTCCGATGATATAGTACAATCACGGTAAAGTTATTAAAGGAGATGAGCATTGATCATTCGACAATCAGTCATCAAAGCAATGAGATCACAAAGGAAGCAGAGAATCGTGAAGGCGTTGGCTAACATTGTGACACATGTGATCGACACGACTGAGTAAGAGAAAGAAAAATGACACTGTAGCCTGGGCTGCAGCGGCAGTCCATAAATACAGCAATGATCAACAGCTGACAACTGAAACGTGGCCTCTGAAGTGAATCATACTACCCACGGGGTTCTAAACCAAGATTAATTTTCCCCCATCCACGACGATTCCTACACTGGGAGGGACCAATTTTACTCCAGGAAAGGGAATCAAAAGTGAATATCATTACATCGAAAATCGTAGTGTGGGCCATCGTATACAAAGGTCTGCCTCAAATCTCTAAGGAACAGGCACTGGAGGGTTTACTGTACTTTGCCACCTACAATACGACCTAAGGGTGATCTAAATAAGAAGCTGGTGCAACTACAATGACTGTGTGTTCAACAAACTTATAGAGGCGGCTGCTTCCTTGCCCGTCCTGGATTACTTCCTTTGTGCTCTTGACCATAAGGAATGCGGCGAGGTCTGTACAGCCTTCTTTGTAGAGGTGAGGGTCGACACAATCCACGTTGGCAGGAAAGAGGATTCTGTGGCTGCCCACCCCCAGTGACACCACACACCGGAACTCTTCATTAGGCCTCACGCCACCATCTGCATCACCTGCGGGCCCGGTGGTACAAGGGTTAGCACATTATAGAAATAACAGAAACCATGCCAAAACTATTATCAATCTTTCTAAATCAAACTTTCTTCAAAGACAACCTAACAAACTACGAAACAACCCAAATTATAACAAAATATTCTGGTCTACCCTTAATTCATTCAAATCTAGCTTCACTACCACCTCTTCCTTTCCACCGCTACAGTCCCCCAATGGAAATCTATTGAATGACCCACGTGGAAAAGCCAACCTTCTTGTTGATATTTTTTCAACAAATTCAACCCTAGATACAGAAAAATCACAATATTCCTGTACTTGATTTTGATTCCCCTCAAACACTCCCTTTCAAGATTCACACAAGATACGTACAAGTTGTATTACAGAATCTCTCAGTAGACAAAGCTACTGATCCAGATGAAATTCCTTCAATAGTACTTAAAAATTGCTCCCCAGTGTTGGCTCCTGTATTGACAAAATTTATCTGCTTATGCATCTGTACCTCAAGTGTTTCAAGCTCTTGGAAAGAAGCAAATATCCATCCTGCTCCTAAAAGGGGGCCACTTCTGATCCATCAAACTACAGACCAATCGCTATAACTTCCGTTCTTGGTAAAGTTTTTGAGACACTAATAAACAAATACACAGTCAAGCACCTAGAAATCAATAAATTAATCAGTGATCGGCAGTATGGATTTAGACAAGGACGTTCAGCTGTAGACATTCTTTGCCTTCTTACCCATCAGATAAACAAAACAATAGATCAACATGGTGAAACACACAATAGCACTTGATATTTCAAAAGCATTTGACAGTATAGCACCGGGCCATATTGTCTAAGATGTCACACTATGGTCTTGCATCACTGGTTCCTCCAATATCTTCTTACCTTCATAGTTGAAAATATAGGTCATGGTAAATGGAATTTATTCCCAATTTCATTCCATAAATGCTGGCGTACCCCAGGGATCAGTAATGGCCCCAACTCTCTTTCTCATTTATATTATTGACCTCCTGTCTGTCACTCACAACCCAATACACTCTTACGATGATCACCCAACACTTCACAGTTCTTTCACATTTAGTACCTCTTTTACACAATCTGATATTATAAATTCCCAAATAAACACAGCAATTTCTCTCAACCAGGACCTTTCTAATATTAATCAATGGGGTCAAACAAATCTGGTCTCATTTAACGCTCAGAAAACTAAATACATTAATTTCGCCAACAAAAAGAATTCCTCAGACTCCCACATCATTTTAAATGATGTATTCCCATATCCACTACAACTGATATCCTAGGTGTCACACTAAGCACCAACATAAGCTGAACAGCTTATGCTAAATCCCTTGCTAAAACTGCTTCTAAAAAATTGGAACTTCTGTACAGAGTTCGTGAATTCTTCACTGACGAGCAGTTGGCCACAATATACAAAAGTCACGTGCGTTCTCAGATCGAATACCGTTCGCCACTGTGGAGTGGATGTGGAGCGGTTGCACTGAGGCAGTTGGACAAAATTCAAGATAAAGCCATTAGATTTACGCCTTTACGCAGGACCTTCCTCCATTATCAGTACGTAGAGATGATGCATCTATAGCATTATTTTACCGATATTTTTACCGTAAGTGCTCTGACCAACTTGCTTCAATTGTGCCTCCCCTTCACATTTTCTCCTAAAATACTCGGGCAGCTGCAAGAGCCCATGCACTTACACTCTCTCCCCCGCAATGCAGAACCTCTGCTAATCAAAATTCGTTCCACTCTCTGGAATTCACTTCCTGGGAGTTGCTTCCCACAAACATTTAATCCACTTTTATTTAAATCCAGTTGCTATAAATATTTTTTGAATGGAGGATGCCTTTAGGCACATGTAATTTTTTTTCCTGTGTTTCCTTTGTTTTTCTTTCCTCCGTTCATTGGCTCAAAAAAAAAAAGTACAGCACATAACTAAAAACGAAATTCAACTCTCGGGCTGGTCAGCCTCTCTGACAAAGTTTCTTTAGTTTTTGTCCCTGTTCACCCAGCAATATCATTGTGTACTTTGATGAAGCATCAACTATTGCAGGTTACATTCTAGGGGAAGGCTGCTACTTAGCAAACACTTCATGACTGTCTGTCTTAATGACTCTCGTGCTGTCGATTCGCATCAATATTGCTTTCTTCTGCACCACTTACGAGTACAATCATATTTATGAGTTAACGAAGCCCTTCAGTTCAATGACATGGCGCTGTAGAGAGTGGCCTTCATGTGGTAGCACTGATATAACCAGGCATCTGATTCTTCCGTTTCTCCTGAAAGGAAGGATGGTGAACTGCAAGAGGGTAATTACAGCCAGCAATTCACACAGTTCAGGCCCACACTAGCCTGAGGCCACAACAATATCTATGACATATTTTAAATTTTATTCTTGCTACTTTCGGACGAGTTTCCTCTTAGGGAGAGAAACTGCGTTGTGAAGGGGTTAATGGAGACTGCTCTAACCTCGGAACTACTAAATATGGTTCTCCAATTATGACAAATCTGGAGGTGGCAAAAATAAGTTTTAAAATATGTAATAGGATGGAAGGAGTTACTAATGCAAGGGGTTACTACCAAATTTAGCAAGACAAAAGATATCGTTGATAGCCACAGCTACCCCTGCAGTATTCAAAATGGAAAATATCAATTATTTACGGATAGGAGGGTGACCCTCAAAAGTCCCACCGTGCAAAATTTAGTCTTCCTAAAACACCTTCACACCTTCAAGCGTTCGAAAAGGTATACTTGATCAAAAAACTATCATGACAATCTTTGTCTTTGCATTTTGAAACTGAACGAAACTTATGAATGTATTCTCCAATAACTGCTCGAACCTGTATATGGCTAGTAATTTTATCAGTACAACATGAAGAAAGAACTTTGGCGAAACATTGGCCTATAAAATATATTTCATTCAGAAATATTCGCCTTAAGAAACAAGAAGACTATCTTCACAGACCTGTGACAAAACTATTGCAGCCAAGTTTTTAAAGTATTTTCTTTCACTCAGATTCATAGACTGTGTGAAATTATTTTATTAAAAGGCCTCACTATAGCTAAAATTGAAAACTGCTAATCAGCTGATGCACCAGCTGACATATCAACTCAAAACTCCAAGCTTAGCAACTTTGTATATCATATGAGTCGCTACAATGCCTCCTTATAGCCGAACTGAAAGTCGCCTACTAATCATCTGATGCGTCAGCTGCTAACGCAAACAATTGACATGTTAAATCAACTCAAAATTTCAAGCTGAGCAACTTTGTATTTCATAAGAAAATCACTCGGATCTCGCCAAGAGCAGATATTCGAACTTTCCTTGAAGGAAGGGGAAAAAAAAAAAAAGTGTACCACTTATAGACCTGTCTGCTTCGCCACAGGTAAAATATCTGGTAAGCAACAGAGCTCGATGTGATGCCATCGACCACATGTGTAAAGATTTTTTTTTTTTATCGAGTATGCAGTAAGTTAATCAGTGAGAACCTGAGTTAGTGTGGAAAACGAACTGTATATAGCCGTCCCTTTAGATATCCAAAATGTATATTTAAAGACCAACCAGTATGTTATAAATCACCAAACTGCACATATCAGTACTAAAGAAACAATACAGTAAAACTACAGCACCCTTACTTCGTTTTCACTACAACAAAGGCACAGTACTTGCAAAACATTCAAGTTCTTAATAATAACTCGAATACCTTAGCTACTGGAACCCGATGGGAGGCACAGAAACCATCGTAGCAGCTGCTCCTTGTTGTATTTTGTATATTACACCTTAACATTCTCTTATACTATTTATGTAGTTTTAGTATCAATGAAGTTTACACCAATAACATACCCAAGGATCCATTAAAAAATCGCTAAAGAACGGTTGCTACAAATTCTTAAGTACAACTCGGAATATAGCCCTCAATTCAAATGCGGAAGGCCTGGATTAATGCCTTTCTAATACATGAAGGCATTACGATAACCAATCGATATTTATTAAGTCACAATCTTCTGGAATATGGCACACAGCAATCGAATTTGCACCCAGGTCCCCAACTGCTGTGCTGAGTGAACAGGGACACAGAGGATGATCAATGGTTAACATCTTTAAATCCATCCAGTCCTACTCACAGATAGGTTATTCAATTAGTTAACTCTATATGAAGATTTCTACGCACAGCGTGACTGAAATACCGCTGTATGTGCTGAAAAACATATGAAAATACTGTTCATTTCCAAACTCTACTCAGTCCCTTTAATCACATGATGTCTTTCCCTTTGCTACCTTCAGATGGTGTAACCTTCATTACTTCCTTCAGAATGAGAGGCACATCCTAAGTTGCATACGCAAGACCACTTCTACACAAAAACCACTTCTACACAAAGACCACTTCTATACCAAGACCACTTCTACACCAAGACCATTTCTACACAAAGCCCACTCCTATACCAAGACCACTTCTACTCCAAGACCATTTCTACACAAAGACTACTTCTACACTAAGACCACTTCTACACAAAGACCACTTCTACACAAAGACCACTTCTACACACGACCACTTCTACACAAAGACCATTTCTACACAAAGACCACTTCTACTTCAAGACCACTTCTACGCAGACCACTTCTACGCCAAGACCACTTCTACGCAAAGCCCATTTCTACGCCAAGCCCACTTCTATGCCAAGACCACTTCTACACAAAGCCCACATCCTGTGTTTCAAAAGTATTCGAGTCTATTCTTAACAGGAAAATTTTTAAGCATCTTTCCTATCACAACCTTCTTTCTGATCGTCAGTATGGGTTTCGTCAGGGACGCTCCACTGGCGTTCTCACCTACCTTTCAGACTCCTGGTCATCCTCCTTTAGGGACTTTGGCGAAAGCTTTGCCATTGCACTTGACAACTCAAAGGCTTTCAATCGAGTCTGCCATAAATCTTTAAATTCCAAACTGCCCTCCTACGGTTTCTATCCTTCTATCTGTGCCTTCATCTCTAGCTTCCTTTCTGGTCGTTCTGTAGCCGCTGTTGTAGACGGCCATCGCTCTTCTCCTAGATCTAACAACAATGGTGTTCCCCAGGGCTCTGTCCTATCATCAACTCTCTTCCTTTTATTCATCAATGATCTTCTAAGCTGTACAGGACATCTAACCCTATCCACTCGTACGCTGATGATTCCACCCTACACCTTTCCATTCGGTTCCAACAACGTCCATCTCAGCAGTTACTACAACAAGCAAGGGATGAGGCTATGGCACACGTAATGTCTGACTTGGTCGTATCTCTGACTGGGGTAAAAATAATCTTGTTTTTAATGCATCAAAGACTCGGTTCTTACACCTATCAATCCGACAAAATCTTCCACAGGAGTACCCGCTAATGTTTAATAATGTCCAGCTCGGTCCTGCATCATCCATGAACATGCTTGGGGTTTCATTCACTGGGGATTTATCTTGGATAGAACATATTACATCTCTTGTGAAATCTGCTTCCAAGAGATTAGGTGTGCTAAGCCGACTCCTGCACAGTTGTTGACTTTATACACGGGTTTTATTCACCCCTGTTTAGAGTACAACTCTCATATGTGGGGAGGCTCCCCACATACAGCTCTTCTCAATAGGGTGGAGTCAAAGGCTTTTCATCTCATTAACTCTCCTCCTCTTACTGGCTCCATTCAACCTCTGTCTCTTCACCGAACTGTTGCATCTTTATCTCTTTTCCATCGCTACTTCAATGGTCACTGTTCCTCTGAACTGTCTACTTGCATCCCTCCACCTCTACGACGGGCACATAGTACCCACCTAGCAAACTCTCTAATGCAAGAGTTAACCGTTACTCCCAGTCCTTCATTTATGCAACTAGTCAACTCTGGAACTGTCTTCCTCTGTCTGTATTTCCTACTTCCTACGATCTCCAGTCTTTCAAACGCAGTGTGTCCATGCATCTCAAAATGAACGGTCTTGAATTTGGCCCTCTTTTGTATTGTCTTTTTTTTTTTCTTGAAAGGAACAGTTTTGCGGGCCCATGGCCTTTGGTTCCTTCTTCCTTGCATTATAAAAAAAAAAAAAAAACTACGCCAAGACCGATCACTCCGACGCCAAGACTGAACTACTCCAACGCCAAGACCGACCACTCCGCCATGACGGAACCACTCCAACACCAAGACCGACCACTATTATGCCAAGACCGACCGCTCCGACAGTCTCTGATACCTGGCGCTAGGGATCCATTATTCAGCTCAATTCCTAAGTTGCATAAAAGCATCTAATGGTTGCAAGAATAATCTTTAAAAAACTTCATCGGACTAATTCTGACTCTAGGTTCTGGCCATCTCTCTTCTGAAAGCATCTAACAGTATATAGAATAAATTTTGAAAATTTCATACCTCCTGTCACGTAATGTAGAAATTTGTGTCCCCAAACCTCCATGTTGACTGCATTGGTGCCAGAGGGACGTTGTCGCTGGTCCTGCCATGATACCAAATATATCGACCCTCTGTAACTAAACCAGCAGTTAGTTAGTGCCTCATACTTCCACTGACGTAACAGTATATACAAAAAATAGAGAACATGAGGTAACAAAATATACAAGAACTCTGATTTTCTTACTTCCATACAAAGTAAAATATGTAGAGTACAAAAAAGTACAATCATAATTTGAGTTCAAATAATATTACAGCCACAGTTACGGTTGAACATTAAGTTTAATCGTAATTTGGTATACAATACAAATTACGACTGTAGTTAGGGTACATTACATTTCTTAAAAATGAAGTAAATGCTACAGTATTCCTTGTAATCGCAGTCTTCATCAGTCTGATGACCTATTTTTGTATTATATT
Source organism: Birgus latro (assembly GCA_018397915.1). NCBI lineage: Eukaryota > Metazoa > Arthropoda > Malacostraca > Decapoda > Coenobitidae > Birgus > Birgus latro. Next base: position 11,727 of record JAGKTI010001784.1, read on the forward strand.
CTCATTTCCTCTGTACTGTGTCATTCAACTCAGGACACCTTCCAAAAAAGAGGGAGTTAGACACAACCTTAATATATTCCTTCACTACGAGATCATTCCTAATTTGGTCAAAATCGTCTTGCAGTAGTTTTTACAAAATCTGGGGAAAAGGAGTTCACCCGTGCACTGCAGGTTTGATATAATTACACACCATGTGTGCCAGAAAGGGCAGAACTGCAAATGTGGCATCTACACCACACGAACTCTTCTGCCATTTTTTAAAATCAGCTGGTTATAGTTTTGGCAACTAGAGGCTGCCAGACCCTTATTCTTGTGGTTACACGGTCCCCAAGCCCCTACAGTCACCCTCATGCATCCGCGAGAGAAAAATGCATCTGCCAGCTGTTCTACATCACTAGTTATCATTAATGGTATCATGAGGGACAGTGAAATACGATATGAGAAACAAGTAAAAGCATATAAAAAATGTGATATTGATATAAACATTCCGTGCAATTTTAAGGTAGGTTTTGAACGGGAAAAAAAAAATATGTGTTGAAGGCAGGGGAAAGCATGATACAATACTTGAATAATACATATTTTTATACGTTTCACTTGAACTAGTATCTCTTGAAAATATCAGTGAAATTATTGGTAGTGCTTACATTAATTTAACGTAATAATTAAGCACTCATAGTAATTATTAACAATAAATGTAACTTGCGTGAATTGCTATGTTAGCAGGAAGTATTAACAGTTCTGTAACGCGAAATAAACGCATGTACAAGGCAAATGAGTATATGTATGTGCACCCACTAAAAAAATATCGGCACTCGTTTACCATGACAAAATCTGACACAGCGGACGAGGGATCTGAAAAGAAACTTCTAAGTTTACGTGCCTGGTATCCCCGATCTGTTGAGCCTTAGGTCCGTGTTCATAGGGGCATCGGAGGCTTCGTACCATACAAGTAACTGTAAAATAATGCAAGGGAGGCAACATTCCTTCTTAACTGCAGGGGAGGTAGCTTATTTGTAATAGCATGGTTATTAATAATTCTAACAGCTATGTTCTGAATTCTGTTTAGTTGTAGAGCAACTTCACATCCATTCCACAAGGGTGAGCAATATTCCAGCTAAGAGTGCACATGACTCATGAACTAAAGCTAATTGCTCGTCAGTGAAGAGGCAACGAACTCTGTACAATAATCTAAGTTTCTCTGAAGCGGTTTTAGCAAGCTATCTGAAATGAGCGGTCCAGCTGAGGGCATTGTTCAGTGAAACACCGAGAATCTCAATACTTTTAGAGACAGTAATATTAGTAGCAATGAAGGCAATATAGGAATCTGGCAATATCTGCCTATTAGTAAACTGTATATATCTGGTTTTACTAGCATTAAATGAGATAAGGTTATTTTGCCCCCAATCAGTGATCGTAGATAAGTCTTGATTTATGAAGATGGCTATACCAAGTTGTGAGTTACAGATATTGAACATTGTGAATGAGTGTTTCAGTGTGAATGAACTGTAAAGTGTTGCTTCATCTGCATATGAATGCATGAGATTACGGGTGACAAATAAGAAATCATTAATATGAATTAGGAATAGGGTTGGAGCCAGAACTGATCCTTGTGGTAACTGGCGTTAAATGAGTGGAAATTGGAATACACATCATCTACTTTTACTCTTATCTTTCTGTCGCTGAGATATGAGGAAATCAGAGGAACAAAGATATCGGTCCATAGCAAGGGGGTTTGGATAGAAGGGAACGGTGCCACACTCTGTCAAAAGCTTTAAAAATATCAAGGGCTACTGCATGAGTTTCTCCATGTTGGTCAATTGACTGATGGATGTTGTGAGTCAAGAGACTGAATATATAAATGGTGAATCTTTCGTGGCAAAATCCAAAGTCTATCACTAATTAGGTTGTTAGATTCAAGATGTTTAACTATGTGCTTATTCATTACAGTTTCAATTACTTTACCAAAAGAAGACGTGATAGCTATTGGTCTGTAATCAGAGGGTTCAGAGGAACTAGCCTTCTTCGGAATTGGGTGAATATTGGCTTCTTTTCAAGAATTAGGTGATGAAGAAATACCGTACGCATAGTCTCAATAATTTAGCTAGAACAGAAGCAAGGTCTGGGGAGCGTTTTTTCAAAGCAGTTGGAGAAATTCCATCTAGGCCTGGAGCTTTATTGCTTGGTAAATTGTCTACGATAGATTTTACGTATTTGATCTGTATTATAGGTGGAGCAATTTCGAGAGAGTCAAGTTCTAGTATTGGAACGTTCTGGCTGACTTCCTCTAACATAGAATTTCTGGCAAATGTACTTGCAACGATATTTGCTTTACCACACGGGTCATTTGTAATGTTACCATCTGAAGACGTTAGTGGGGGAATGGGTGATGCTTTGTTAAAGTTATTATTGAAAGAATTGAGAGTTAACCAGAATATTCTATTGTCATTAGGATTGTTTAGTAGTCTGGATGCTTGTTTAAGAAGGAAGTTTGATTTAGCAAGATTTTTTTTTTAATGCAAGGAAGAAGGACCCAAAGGCCATGGGCCCGCATACTGTTCCCTCCAAGAAAAAACAAAAACAATATGAAAAACAGCCAAATTCAAGATCCATTCATTTCAAGATACCTGAACACATTGCATTTGAAAGACTGGAGATCATAGGAAGTAGGAAATACAGACAAAGGAAGACAGTTCCAGAGCTGACCAGTTGCATAAATGAAGGACTGGGAGTAACGGTTAACTCTTGGATTAGAGAGCTGGACAGATGAGAATTTGTTGCTAGACGGGTGCTACGTACCCGTCGTAGAGGTGGAGGGATGCAAGCAGACAGTTCAGAGGAACAGTGACCGTTGAAGTAGCGATAAAAAAGAGATAAAGATGCACCAGTGCGGCAAAGAGACAGGGGTTGAAGGGAATCAGTAAGAGGAGGAAAGTTAATGAGACAAAAAGCTTTGACTCCACCCTACTAAGAAGAGCTGCATGTGGGGAGCCTCCCCACACATGAGAGTTGTACTCCACACAGGGGCGAATAAAACCCTTGTACAAAGTCAACAACTGTGCAGTGGTAAAGAAAGTTTGGTGTCGGCTTAGCACATCTAATCTCTTGGAAGCACATTTCACAAAACATGTAATATGTTCTTTCCAAGATAAATCCCGAGTGAATGAAACCCCAAGCACGTTCAATGATGATGCAGGACTGAGCTGGACATTATTAAACATTAGTGGGTAATCTTGTGAAAGATTTTGTCGAGTTGATAGGTGTAAACTCTAAGTCTTTGATGCATTAAAAACAACAAGATTATTTTTACCCCAATCGGAGATATAAGCCAAGTCAGACATTAGGTGTGCCATAGCCTCATCCCTTGTTTGTTGAAGAAACTGCTGAGATGGAAGTTGTGGGAACTGAATGGAAAGGTGAAGGGTGGAATCATCAGTGTATGAGTTGATAGGGTTAGATGTACAGCTTACAAAGTCATTGACGAATAAAAGGAAGAGAGTTGGTGATAGGACAGAGCCCTCAGGAACACCACTGCTGATAGATCTAAGAGAAGAACGATGGCCGTCTACAACACTGGCTATAGAATGACCAGAAAGGAAGCTAGAGATGAAGGCACAGATAGAAGGATAGAAACCATAAGAGGGCAGTTTGGAAATTAAAGATTTATACCAGACTCGATCAAAAGCCTTTGAGATGTCAAGTGCAATGGCAAAGCTTTCGCCAAAGTCCCTAAAGGAGGATGACCAGGAGTCTGAAAGGTAGGTGAGAAGATCGCCAGTGGAGCGTCGCTGACGGAACCCATACTGACGATCAGAAAGAAGGTTGTGACAGGAAAGCTGCTTTAAGATTTTACTGTTAAGAATTGACTCAAAAACTTTTGAGACACAGGATGTTAAAGCAATTGGGCGATAAACAGAGGGCTGGGAATGGTCACCCTTCTTTGGGACTGGCTGAATGAGAGCAAACTTCCAGCAAGGAAAGGTACAAGTTGATAAACAAAGGCGAGAGAGTTTACCTAGGCAAGGCGTGAGCACAGAAGCACAGTTTCTGAGGACAACAGGAGGGACTCCATCAGGCCCATATGCCTAGTCAGTAATGAGGCCACTGATGGCAGAAAATACATCAGCTGAAGAAATTATAATGTCAGCCATGAGGAAGTCAGAGGGGGGAAGTGATGGAGGAACAGTACCGGAATCGTCTAAGGTGGAATTGGAGGAGAAAGTCTGAGCAAAGAGATCTGCTTTATCAGTAGAAGAAATAGCTACAGAGCCATCAGAGTAGAAAAGAGGAGGGAAGGATGATGAGGTAAAGTTGTTAGAAAGGTTTTTGGCAAGGTGCCAGAAGGAGCGAGAAGAATTCGAGTTGGAGAGTTGAGAGCATTTAGCATGGATGAAATTATTTTTAGCAGAGCGAAGAACAGACTTAGCATGATTCCGGGCAGAAACATAAAAAAGATGTGATTCAGGGGTGGGTTGGCTCCGGTATCTTTTATAGGCCCTCTCCTTGTTGCGGACAGCATTAGAACAAGCTTTCTTGCATTAGTCAAAGAATATGAGAAAGGAATGTATGCTTCCATGCCCGAGAGAATAACCTCCGTAATGCGCAAGGCACACTCAAATGGCTCCCGGCCATGGAAGCAATAATCATTCCAAGGAAAATCAAAGAAGTACTGCTTGAGGGCCTCCCAATCCGCAACTCCAAAGTGCCACAGATGGCGTTTCTTTGGAGGGCCCACAGGCCATACCGGAGCGATAGGACAGGTTAAGGTAATAAGGTTATGATCGGAGGAGCCAAACGAAGAGAAAAGATTAACAGTGTAAGCAGGAGGATTAGTTGTTAGGAAGAGGTCAAGTATGTTGGAACTCTCTCCAAGGCAGTCAGGGATACTGACGTGCATCGTACATCACTCAGTTGCAAGGCCCATCGCGTGCACATTTTTCAATATTCGCGGGTGATTTTTGGTAGGCATATGTGGGAGACCTTCCTCTACCTGCTGTCAAGTGGGTACACTGCCTAGCTCCACCTGACCCCCCTTCCCCCCCCCCCCCCCACACTGGGCAATTCACCTGTTAGCAGTAACCTGGCCAGTACAGATATGTTGCCCCACGGTCTCTCCAATGACGAAATTCATGGTGAAAGTGATTCCTGAACTGGAGGACAAAGAAATAGAGAAGCTAGAGGTAGAAACAAACAGAAGTGATGAGTTAGTAATGGCATAAAGGAAGGTGCCATATGCTGGGGTTTTGGGTGAGTGAACAATGCTTTTATTGCATATATTATTGTGTGAAAACCAATAAAGACTTGTACTACACATAAATTCGTACCAAATAAATAAATAAATACATAATTTAAAGTGGTCTGAATTAGTTAACCCTTCCATAGTTCATTTTCTTTAGCCAGGTACCCTGAAAAAGAAAGAAAATGTAAGGCTGAATGACATCTGTATCAACATTTTTAAGCACAGGAGGGCTATTTCTCTATGAATTTTCGATGTTTCTCACCAAAAGCAGAGGTTTGAGCCAAAAAAAAAAAAAAAATTGAAAATCGGCCGAGTTCTGAGGGTGTGTTTCGTAAAAAATCGGTTGGGACTGGGCGGGTTAAGGATAGAAAAGATGTAGGCTTATTCACCAGGTGTATCAGTGAAAGGAGAGGAGAGCCAAACGTGGTGATGAACATTGAAATCTCCTAGAACGGAGATTTCAGAGAAAGGAGAAATGGATAGAATGTGTTCCATCATAGAAGATAGTCAAAGAATTTTTGATAATCAGTAGAATTAGGAGATAAGTAAACAGCACAGATATAGCCTATTTAGTCAGGGAATGACAGGAAAGCCGAAGCCAGAGAGTAGAGAATTCAGCAGAATCAAGTTCAGGAACACGAGAGCAAGACAGATCGTTGCATACATATACACAACACCCACCTTTGGCTTTGAAATGAGTATAGAGAAAGTAGGAGGATACAAAAAAGAGTTTGCTGTCAGTTGCCTCAGACAGCTGAGTCTCGGTGAGGAAGAGAAGGTGAGGTTTAGAGGAGGAGAGGGGGTGATCAACTGAGCGAAAGTTAGAGGAAAGGCCACGAATGTTGCAGAAATGAAAAAGGAGAGTGTCAGACAGTGATTCCAGGCAACTCCTAGAGTCGTTACTAGGAGTGAGGCGGATGCTGGGGGCATTTATGGTCCCCTCCCTGGGGACTTCGAGGCTGGGTGTTTGGACGCCATTTTTGTTAAATTTTGAAAAGGAAGTGGAGTGTGTAGTGTGCGTGTAGTTTGGTGTTGACAGTTAGAGATACTTGTACTGGAGAGCATGCATCCACCTTGAGAATACTCTAGCTGAGTGATTCAGATGTTTTATATACGCTAATGACTTTTGGGTCGTACTGTACATCATCACTGATATGTATGCTACCAATCCGTAAGACTAAAGGCAGCTTCTGAAATGGTTAAAAAAAATGTTTGGGGGGTATTTGGTAACTCAACACGGTCGCTGTTGAGATGCCAGTGACCAGAGGGTACACCTGGCCACACAGGCCTACAATGGTAACAAGTACAAAGGAAAACATTGTATGACTGATGTTCAGCACAGCACATTCGTTAGCCTTAATTCCTTCTCTTCTACCTACTCGTGGTTGAAGAGTTGTAGCTAGGGTTTCATACCCAACAAAGATCTGTTGTTGGTAGTTCGAAACTTTTCTGTACTGTAGGAGTAATGATGACATCGTGAACTGTTCCTCAGCCAGACTAACAAAGCTTCCAACTAACACCTTAACATGGATCATCAAGTTTTCGTTTAGCATGAACCTCTGATTACCGGTACTATTTCCCTTCTGCCAGGGATAGGAGAAGGCGAGCATAAAGTGGCTCACAATTATACATTTACGAGCAAATGCGACATTCAAAACTTACACCCCGAGGCAGAACTAATAAGTGCGGTGACTTTAATGTCACTCTCATTGTCAAGGCACCTTACCAACACAGTAATATCTATGTGATGGAAATACCTTGCCAAGGGTACTCAGGATAGGGATTCAGTAGTAATACCCTAACAAG
>JAGKTI010001784.1:23768-51388 GCA_018397915.1 Birgus latro
GAGCAGCTCCTTACGACATAAGAAAGTCCCTCCAACACACATGTGACTCTAGATACGATGAGAGATTTAGTGTTATATTACTAAAGTGGGGAGACTGATGAAATATAAGAAAGGGATGGAATATACAGATGTGCACAGTTCGCGTTAGCAAAGTAAAATGGAAAGGCGGGAGAATTTAAAGAAATATTCATCTCAAAGCAGCATAGTAACATGAAGAGCAGCGTGAATCAGAGTTGCAGTTCATAGAAACGTCAGGTTTACAGGGCGAGGATAAACAGGGAAGGAAGAGGTTGTGAGTGAGTGAAAGTGGTTTCTAGTGAGAAGGAATGCAAACACAATGGTCTAATTTGATCATATGTCCTATGAACGAATAGCTGAAAAGCTGTAATTCGTAAGACACAACCAGAATGGTGTCACTAACCAGCCCACACCCACCATGCCTCAAGGACACGGTGCAATGAAGCAGTGACGACACGATGTTAATGACACAGACCAAAAAAAAAACAGTCTGGGACAAATGTTCATCCACTTCACATTAGCAATGTCATTCACTTTACATCATGATGCATCATAGCACTCACAGTCAAAAAGCGTATCAAGGGCTTAGGGTTACTAGCCAGCAGGTAACTTTGATTAGTAGAAAAACTGATACATTAAGCGATCATTTGTCCCTAACTGTACCAACGTATTGTTTGGGATGTTATGTGATGAACTACTTTACTTGCCTTAACATTACGTGTTAAAGATCGAAATGTGATGAACCTATGACATTCAGTCGTTTCTCCGTGTTACTACTCAGACACCATCTGAGAAGGGAAGGGGGAGCGTTGAGCGGACATTTTTCTCCAAGGGAATGGACCGTGGGAAAAGCTTCTTGGTTGATCTTTATCCTCACACTTGCTGCAATGCATCACACTTGACTTGTCCCATGTGAAAAGACATATCCACAGATACACTGCTGTGCCACAGCCTTACAGATGATGCCAGTTCAGTTCACAGCTGGCTCACTCTAGCTTTTCCTATGTCACTGTTGGGCACTCATCTCTTCACACGCCTGGGTGGTGGTGTAAGATGAATGCAAACTCTCTTCCTAAGGGTGTTTCCATGTGCATCTGATCGAGTGATGAAGAGGGCTCTGTCTTTGCAAAAGCCTGTCCTCCTTTCCCCACAGTTTTCTTGAACCTCACTTTCAAGAATTATATCCTATATGTATTCATGGCTGCCTGGTTCAGGCATAAGTAAACCAATTCAGGATTATTTCAGGCATGTTAAATCTTTTTAGGTCACTTGGTCCATCAGGGCAATTACGGGTCAATATGGATAAATTCATGTCATCTCTACAGAGGTATGACAACAAGCACGGACGTCTACCGCGCACACTCTCGCCAAAAAGTCCTCAATCATTAGGACATGATCGATGTGGTAATGATCGGAATGGGTTTTGTCGTTTCGGAATGACTGTTATGCCTGACTGCAAGCGACCTAATCTCACAGCACTGCACCCGTGTATAGTACCTAACACATACTGAAGAAACAGACAATATTGGTCTACAATAAAGCCGAGGAAGTTGTTTCAGATTTCTCGTTCATTTTACCAGACTGCATATTGCTTTTGGCACTGAGAAATTTTTGGCGAATGTACCTGTGCCGTTCCAGAATAATCCTCGGTCAAAAAAAAACATCTACCATAACCAACATAGGTCACCCAACACAACCATCAGCTGACGCAACCGTCAGCCGGCGTAACCGTCAGCCAGAGCAACCGTCAGCAAGCGTAATCGTCTGCAACTTGCACGAAATAAGCTGGAACAAATTAGTCCATTAACTCAGTGGTCAGCTGAAGTCATTCTGCATCGACTATTTTAGGTTATATCAACAATCTACTCACACACACCCAGATACAACAGTCAAGCTCCATTTTGTTTGTTTAGGTCCATCAGGACTATTTTTGGTTCATTAACTTCAGTTCAGGGCAATATAGGTCCAACTGGGTTCATTCAGGCCTTAATAAGTATTCATTCAAGTCCATCACGTCCAATCGGCTCAGTCAGAGCTAATTATGTCCATCAACCCCTTCAGTCCACTGGCATATTTTGATTATTTACTTCCTGCTGCCATCAGGCGATTTGATTCAGTTTAACAGGATATCTTTCAACAGCGGTGTATATTATGGCTGCATCTAACAGCTCCAGTGGGAAAATTCTCTCCTCACCAACATATAATTGTCTGAGGGTAAAAAACACTAAAGGTAGCAGGTAAAATTAAACTGCATCATTGGTGCGAAGGGGTTTAGAACTATTTAGGTCCATCCAGGTTCATCAGTAATATTCCGGATACAGTCAGTCATCACACCCATTTCAGCCTAGTCAGGTCATGTCAGGATAGACAAACACATAAGTCCATCTCCGCTTACACTCCCTTGGGTCATCTCCTCACCCACATATTTTCATCCATGTACCCATTTTCATCTATGGGTGCAATTTCCTCCATGGACCTATTTTCCCTCTGGACAATTTCCCCCTTCGATCTTTTCCCCAAGACCTATTTTCTTCAGTCTTATTTTTCCCATGGACCTATTTCTCCCATGACCTTTTTCCCCATGGACCAATTTTTTCCCCTTGGATTAATTTTTTCCCCTAAAGGCCTATTTCTCCCACTGAACCTATTTCCCATCATGGACCTATTTTCCCTTTTGTGACCAATGTCCTTTGCACTTATTATCCCCATGGATTTATTTTCTCCATCTGGATACAAAGTTACACATGGACCTATTTCCTCCATGAGCCTATCGTCTGGAACTACATTTCCAATTGAACCCATTTCTCCAGGGACATAACAACATCCCCATGAACCCATTTTCTCACACAAACCTACTCCAGCCATGGACTTATTTATCCAATGGATCTATTTTCTTCCACCTGCCCACCAACCCACCCATATACCTACCCATTCCCCCAGTGTCGTAAGTTCGTCTCCTGCCTCCTCCTCCTCCAGGAAGCCAGACAACCGCCCTCCAGCCCACAAAGCCCACTCACTCCGTCCACCTACACACCCACCCATTACACCACATCTGCCTCACTCGTTCACCCAGTCCACTTTGCCCATCCCGTCTGTCCACCCACCCACCCCACTCACTCCACCCAGCAACCAAGCCTGGACCACCAGCAAGATGATTTGCAAGTTTTTACACGCACACAAACACACACACACACACACACACAAACACACACACACACACACACAAACACACACACACACATTTGAACTCACTTCTTCTATCTATCTATCTATTGCCAGACGCCTTAATCCTGTAAGGGGTGGCCACAAACAAATCACCTCCATATCACCATGACCCCCGCCATTTCATTGCCCTGCTCCCAGCTCACACACCCCTCTCTCATATACCTCTCCACTCCATCCTTCCATCTCATCCTTGGCCTCCCCTCCCTCTCCCCCCCTCCACTTCACCCACGTACACTCTCCTCGTCAGTCTCTCACTCTCCATCCTCTCCACATGGCCAAACCACCTCAATGTATTTCTCTTAACGGCCTATCACATCCACATCCACACCACAACGCTCCTTCACCTCCTCATTTGTCACTCCGTCTCTCCATGTAACTTCACATGCTCCTCTCAAATTACTCATTTTCACTACTATCACTCTTGACTTCTGTCCCTCCAACAAGGCCCAAGCTTCACTTCCATACGTTAGAGTTGGTATCACAATACCGTCATGTAGTAGCTTTATCACTTCCATGCTTACCTCCCTGTTTCTTAGCACTGCTTTCAAGGAACCAGCAACTTTTCTTCCTTCTTGTACCCTTTCAAGAACTTCACCCTCTAAACTTCCGCCTTTACTCATCACACTACCCAAGTACTTAAATGCACTCACATTTTCCATTTCCTCCTCATCCAACCTCACTGTACATTCACTGACTTCACTTCTCTCGATGACCAGAACTTTACTCTTTCCTACATTCACCTTTAAATTCCGTTTCTTACACACTCTCCCAATCTCATCCACCAAGCCCTGCAGCTCCCATTCATTTTCACTTACTGTAACAACACAGTATCATCTGCAAACAACAGTACATGGAGATTCCAAACACTGCCCTTTCTCAATAGGGCCGCTCCAACATCCACTGCCCTACCTTGTATCTCTTTTATTACCCCATCCATATACAGATTGAACATCCACGGACACATGACACATCCTTGTTTCAATCCAATCTTCAAACAGAAAAATTTACTCAGCTCACTGTCCACACGAACTGCAGCCTTAGCACCCTCAAACATACCCTTAACGGCCTTCAGCAACTTCCCATCTACTCCATATATTCTTAGTACTTTCCACAAACCCTGTCTATCCACCCTGTCATATGCTTTCTTCAAATCCATGAATGCCGCATACAACTTCTTTCCCTTCTCTAGAAACTTTTCCACTAAAGACCTAAGAATGAATACCTGATCTATACAACCTCTTCCCTTCCTAAAACCTCCCTGTTCTTCTCCAATTCATTCCTCTGTTATTTCCCTAACTCTGTCAATAAGTATCCTACCATATACTTTTCCTGTTACACGAAGAAGACAAATGCCCCTTTTCCCTTGTACAGGGGAATAATTATACCTGGCCTCCAATCCTCAGGGCTTCTACCTTCCTCCCAGGCCAATCTGCACATCTTCCACATCCATTCTGCTACTATCTCTCCCCCATGCTTCAGCATTTCACCACACACTCCATCAATTCCTGGGGCTCTCTCCATTTTAACTTTCTTCATTGCTTCTACAACTTCCATCCTACTGATTTCTTCCTCTCTTCTCACATCCCACCTTCTCCCAGCCATTCCCCAGCCACTTATACTTGCATTACTTCATACTCCATGTTCAACAATCCATTAAAGTGTTCTCTCCATCTGCTCACTTTTTCTCCCTTCCCCACTAGTAATCTACCATTTTTATCTTTCACTCCCCAGCTAACTTCTTTGGCACCCTGTCTAACTCTCTTTATATCTTTCCAAAACAGTTTCTTACATTCCCTCCACTTTACACTCAACTTCCTTCAAAATTCCTCATCCACTCTTTTCTTACTCTCATACTAATCTTTTCACCTCTCTCTTCCTTTTTGCATATAACTCTCTCTTCTGTCTCTCAACTTCTTCCACGCCCCTGTTTCTCATCCACTCACTAAATGCTTTCTTCTTTTGTACCACAGCCTCTCTCACCTCTTCATCCCACCATGTTGTTTCTTGCATCCCTTTTCGTCTTCACTTCACCCCACACATGACCTCACATGATACACATATTTCTTCTGTAAATATCTTGCACACCCCACTGCCCTCTTATATTCTGCCTCTTCTCCATCCTCTTGTAACCTTTCCACCCTCCTTGTATGCACTACTTCCTTCTGTTTTTCCCTTCTTCTATTTCTCCATTTCATTTGGACTTTTACTCTGACCACCACCAAGTGGTCGTCAGAAAGTCCACTCCCCCAACCTACATTACATCTTCTCAACCTTTCATCCACACATACATGATCAATCATTGCCTTGCGAGATATCCCTGAACTTTATCTATGTTATAAACTACACCAGATATTACAGAAACTGAAGAACCTCTTGTACAAGGTCAATTCGGGCTCAGTTAGACACAATCAGGTTAAGTATGTCCATTTACTTTAATGATTTGCTTCAATCGTTTGCTTTAATTAATGGTTTACCTCAAAACTTTGTCCAAGAAGAATATAAACACCTGGCGTTCGTATACACCTAACCTCACAGTGCAGACTGCCAACCAGTACAGCTGAACAAGGAAACGCCTCGCCAAAGTACCATCACAGAAATTACATGACATATAAAATCCCTCAGATCCGACTGTACAGTTACCGTTTTATACATGTCATATTCAGGCTATGCTACTCATTTGGATAGACATTTCAAGCTAGAGAAGTCCATTAACCTCGTCACTACCAGAACTCTGCTTTAAATTCAATGCAATCGTCTGGTGGTTGCAAAAATATACTTATAAAATATGTCAGCGGAGTGAGGGTGTACAGCTGCTCATATTCACAGTTGCTTCGTAAGTACCTATCCGTTCTGCCACAAAAAAAAAAAAAATCTGTGGATCGTCTCTGTCAGTGACCTGTAGTGGTTTGGTGCTCGTTCAGGGATTGTGGATGGAACAGTTGTGAGGTCTTCAGCGGTTTGACCAGATTAGAGTCACGTCATCTGCTGTTTGACTAGCTCAGAGTCACGTCACCTGCTGTTTGACCAGATCAGAGTCACGTCATCTGCTGTTTGACTAGCTCAGAGTCACGTCATCTACTGTCTGACCAGCTCAGAGTCACGTCATCTGCTGTTTGACCAGATAAGAGTCACGTCATCTGCTATTTGACCAGATCAGAGTCACGTCATCTACTGTCTGACCAGCTCAGAGTCCAGACAGAACTGAACCAGGGTCGCTCGTCAGTCCGTCAGTGTTTTCCGAGCAGTAAAGATACACAAGGTCGGGCTTCTGTGTACCTTATAAAGCGGATTACTGGTACACTGCACGAGGATGAATTCTGGAAGTAGGCTACATGGTGTGGCGCGACATAGGTGGTGTGTCCTATCGTGTAAACTCGACTACATGGTCTGGTACATTACAGAGGCGTTTCCCTCTAGGAAGGTATGTGTTTCATTTACTCTACATTTCATATATACGCGACAGGTGTATTTACCTTATGGAATATGGCCGTTATTTCTTCCAGGTTATATTTATGTACAGAACTGTGATCGTATTTTATAAGTAGTCTAGTTCGTTATTCGGTACAGAATTATAATTGGCGGAATTTGTCCTACGTCGTTCAGTTCGCACATGGATACAGAAATGATTGGGGGAATGGCCTACGTCGTTCAGTTCATATATGGATACAAAATGGTGATTAGTGGAATCTGTCCTGTGCCTTTCAGTTCGCACTTGAATACTGAATTGTAATTGGTGGAATTAATTACGTGTGTCCTTTTTTATCATATGTGGATAAAAGATCACGATTTAATTGTGTGTTAAAGAGAGGTTTGCATTCTGAGGGGAAGTGTGGAGCTTTGTACGAGGCAGTTCAGCTTTGTGGCATGAGGTGACCTGGGTCATAGTGCAGCCGCTAGGGAACTACTGGCAAATGAGAGCAACCACTCGTTAGCATGGTCATCTGTCGTCTGCGTTAAAGTACCTCACTCATCCACGCCAGGATGTTCACATCATTGTGTGATTAAGAACACCATGATACTGATGGTTATATGTTCAGTGCAGTGTTAAATTCAAATACTGTTACACTGGATGTTGCACTGATACGCTGTGAGTTATATCCCGTTAAACTGATCATTGTTCCACTGACACTATTGCACTGGGCGTTATATATGAAGCTGTAATGATCACTGAGTCATACACTGTCATTATGTCCATTTGTTAGGTTTAGGGGCTGTATATGGTTAATGTAGTTAGCTTAATTAAAAATAGCTAAAAATTGTCAACATTTATCTCGCCCACTCCGGTAATGGGTTGACGTGTTCTCTTGATCGCGCTGTTATGTTTTCCCTTGAACTTTCTCACCCTAGAGTAGTATACATCTGTACGTAAGGCCGTGCATTGTCTCCAGCTCCTTCATGCTCAACAGAGATATAACCAGTGGATAACAAAGAAACAATACTGAAACGGAAGGGAAGAGGTGATGGTAGGGAAGAAAGGTGGCTTGAGGAGTTCGCAGTATATTCCATCCATGAAGCCGGTACAAATTAGCGACAAACATATCAGGTGGGAAGAGAAACTCATGGAGTAAACTGAGTTAAAGGAAACTGTAAACTATGTGTAGACCATGGCATAATGTAAGAAGTCACCGCTGGGACTGCCCACTTGGTGCACCATAAATAAGCAGGAGTGATGGCAGCTACGGCATGACCAGTGATGAACACCCCGCGCCTCCATATATGCCAAATGCTGAAGTCGAATCACTGGTTGGAAGTAAAAGCAGGCCTGCATACTCGTCATATTATACTTCCAAACTTTAAAGCAAAAAGGCATTCCCCTATTCTTGGCTTCTGGAGCAAAGAAGTTCAAAAACCACGCTGCTGAAATTATTGTGGAAATAAGGAATGCAGCCCGAAGTACTGATAATAACCTCTGCTTGCATTCTTCAGTAAATGGCTTTGAAAATTTTCTAACAGGTTTTCCTCAGCGACATATTCCGTCCATTACACATAAATTTCCTCGTATGTTACTAATGCGAACTATGCTAGTAAAAAAAAAAAAAAAAGTCACCAAAGAATATCAACAAAGAAAGGTTGAATATCTTGCTGTACGTGACTGACGCGAGCTTTGGCTTACTACAGCATATAAAACTAACATAAAAGAGAATATATAAGTGTAAAAGACACACTCAATCGCCAAGGAAAGCGTGTTACGAAATCTACAATGGCACTCAGCTTACGATCCCAAACACTCACCATCTGGCCTCAATCGTCCACACGTCTTTGTTGTTATTGGGCAGCTTCATTATACGTGTCAAGGTGTTCTTCATGCACAAAATATCAAAGTCCAACCTGAAAAGAAACTGCTTTAGAATCCAACTCTCATTCTGATATCGGTTATTAGCATCGTTTAGACCATAATGGATCCTGTTATTTTGGAAGTGTTCTATAGTGAGCCTTCACCTGTGCAAATACATTTCTTTATGACACCTCCATCGAAAATCAGTAATGACTGAGCTATATTTCAACCAAGCCAGTTGGCGGCCACGATGAGCCACATGATTTATTCAGCCAATCACCGGTCTTTTTTTTTTCTTTTTTTTTTATGTGTCCGACTCTGGGCATAGGCATCGCAGCCTGCTATCAAGGCCCAGCAGTCCTTCTACATACCATACACCTCTACATGTCGCCACTTCGGCGCTAACACCCACCGTCCATATTGAACACATGCTAGGGCTGTCTCATACAGGACTGGTGTACTGGTATTAGCAGGGGTATTTTTACGACATGTCGGCGGGTCTTCTGGTAGATAGGTAGTGCCTAATTTAATGAAATTTGAAATTCAAATCCTTAAACTGTTCCCTGCCCCAGCGGGAATTTGAACCTGGGTCCGTGAGGACTGCAGGCCACCTCTCTACCGATTGAGCCACCGCCTCCCCCTTCAACCCGTCGCCGTACCCTGAACCCTTTTACAAAGTTTGGTGCAAATCTGACAAAAACTGTTCATGTGGCAACGTTACCTTGACCTTTGACCTACTCTCAAAAACAGGTCAACCCCTTGCTGACCACTGCTACTAGTCTGGACTAAATAAAATCAACAGTCTTGGGTTATTTTCTTCACATACAGACACATGGGTCGGACTCTTGACATTGTCCTGTGACCTTGACCTTTGCTTGTTCTGAAAAATCAAACCCATTCGTTCTTGCATTACCCCCAAGCCCTTAATTTTGGTTCCTATCTGGTAAAAATTGCTTAAGCTGGCCTTGCTTCCTGCCATCTGTTTCGCCATGTCTCTGTGGACGGAGCAAACACTCGCCCAATCCTGATTTTTTTTTTTTTTTTCAAGAACTTTGGTTAGGATGGAATTGCTCAGGGTGTAGGTTAGGTTAAATGTCGTAAGCGAAGGTTAATGCCTAAAACGGCATGTAAGTCACTCCTTTTGGAGGAGGGGGCGTATCTCTCAAACAGGCCATTTCTGATGGAAATGTGGATAAAAAATCGAAGGAATCACATAAAAACCCAAAGGGGAAACCATAAATCCATCGCCAAAAGAGAAAACTGCCGGCAACTCTGTCACATATGACCCACCAACTCCCCCCAGAACCAAGAAACATGCCTCTCACACTCACAAGAAGTTCATGTTAAACCCTGCATTCCACTCTGCCACACTCGGTACGCCATCCCATCATAGGTACTTCGCAGTACATAACAGTTTGAAATCTTTATAAAACTTGATAACAGAATGTAAAACTATTCCCATCTCAACATATTACGCAAAACAACAACAGAGAAGGTATAAGTGTAGGTGAGACAAGGTATCCCCCCAAGTTAGCTACCATCTTACAGTCCACACCATTACCCATCAGGGGAATCTCTCTCTCTCTCTCTCTCTCTCTCTCTCTCTCTCTCTCTCTCTCTCTCTCTCTCTCTCTCTCTCTCTCTCTCTCTCTCTCTCTCTCTCTCTCTCTCCAGTAAGTAGGCGGTGAATCTATAATGCTATGGCCACAGACCTGTGTTATCGTTGACTATTACTGGTATCTCTGGACGTCTTTCTGGTTCAGCGTTCAAATAACACGAACAATACATCGGTACTGTAATTCACTTTTATTAGTACAACCATCTCATGAACTGGTAATGAAAAAGTGCTGCTTAAGTAATCAATAAATTCGATAAAATTCAGTCACCAGAACCTGCAATAACACAGCATACAGACAAGGAGTCCTAAGAAAATGCAACACTCGCGCCCACTAACTTGTCTGCCATTTTACTTTGCCTTGTGACCCTGCCCGTCAACCGATTGCCCTCAAAATCGCCTTGCTCTATTCTCTCCTGAAATTTAACCCTTCCTCCTAGTTTGGTCCACAGCAGATCAAAATCGTTTTAGCTGACCTTGTCCTGAACCCCGAATTTTTACCTTTTCCTGTGCCCCGCACCTCTGACTGATGAATGCTCTCAAACTCAAACCCCTGTATCCTCGCCGTACCCTGAACCCTTCTACAACGTTTGGTGTAAATCTGACAAAAACTGTTTATGTGGTAACGTTACCTTTACCTTTGACGCAACAGCGCGGCAAAGAGGCTGAAGGCAGCCAGTAAGAGGAGGAGAGTTAATGAGACAAAAAGCCTTTGACTCCACCCTACTGAGAAGAGCTGTATGTGGGGAGCCTTCCCACACAAGTTGTACTCTACACAGGGGCGAATAAAACCCGTGTATAAAGTCAACAATTGTGCAGGGGTAAAGAAGGTATGGAGTTGGCTTAGCATACCTAATCTCTTGGAAGCAGATTTTACAAGAGACGTAATATGATCTTTTCAAGATAAATCCCGAGAGAATGAAACCCCAAGTTTGTTTAAGAATGATGCAGGATTGAGCTGGATATTATAAAACATTAGTGGGTACTCCTGTGGAAGATTTTGTCGGGTTGATAGGTGCAAGAACCGAGTCTTTGCTGCATTAAAAACAAGAAGATTACTTTTACCACAGTCAGAGATACGTATTAAGTCAGACATTAGGTGTGCCATAGCCTCATCCCTTGATTGTTGAAGTAACTGCTGAGATGGACGTTGCAGGAACCGCATGGAAAGGTGAAGGGTGGAATCATCAGCGTATTAGCGGACTGGATTAGATGTACAGCTTAGAAGGTCATTGATGAATAAAAGGAAGAGAGTTGGTGATAGGACAGAGCCCTGAGGAACATCACTGTTGATAGATCTAGGAGAAGAACGATGGCCGTCTACAACAGCAGCTATAGAATGACCAGAAAGGGAGCTTGAGATGAAGGCACAGATAGAAGGATAGAAACCATAAGTGGACAGTTTGGAAATTAAATATTTATGCCAGACTCGATCGAAAGCCTTTGAGATGTCAAGTGCAATGGCAAAGCTTTCACCAAAGTCCCGAAAGGATGATGACCAGGAGTCACAATTCTTTGTGACTGGCTGAATGAGAGAAAACTTCCATCAAGAAGGAAATTTAACTTACAAGTTGACAGACAAAGGCGAAAGAGTTTACCTTGGCAGGGTGTAAGCACAGAAGCACATTTCTTGAGGACAACAGAAGGGACCCCATCAGGCCCATATGCCTTGTTAGTATTGGGGCCAGTGATGGCAGAAAATACATCAGTTGAAGGTATTTTAATGTCAGCCATGAGGAAGTCAGAGGGGTAAGTGATGGAGGAACAGCACCAGAATCGTCTAAGGTGGAATTGGAGGAGAAAGTCTGAGCAAAGAGATCTGTTTTATCTGTAGTAGAAAAGAGGAGGGAAGGATGATGAGGTAAAGTTGTTAGAAAGGTTTTTGGTAAGATCCCAGAGGGAGCAGGAATAATTCGAGTTGGAAAGTTGAGAGCATTTAGTACAGATAAAATTATTTTTGGCAGAGCGAAGAACAGACTTAGCACAACTCCGGGAAGAAACATAACAAGATGTGATCCAAAGGTGGGTTGGCTCTGGTACCTTTTATAGGTACGTTTGCTGGCTTGGGGAGAAAGCGTAAACGTGCAGTTGTGTCTTCTCCACCTCATACTCCTGGTCTCTCTCCCCCTCCCTCTACTACCCAGCCTCTCCAACGCTCCCCCTCCTCCAAACAACAACGCCATAATGCTCTGTCGCCAGTTCCCACTCAATGTGTCTTCTCTTATGGAAGCAGAAACCCTGCAAAGTATCCTTAACTACCTTCACCGTACCTCTTCACTGTCTATCCTTGTCATTGCGGAATTACATCCCCCTCTTCCCCACTCCCTCCTCACATTCCTCCTACCACTCCTGAGCCTCCCCCTCCCATTCCTTCTACCTCTCCAGCACCTCCTCCTTCCCCCTCTTCTGTGTCTTTCTCTTCTTCTATCCAGCCACCCGCCTCCTCGATGATCACGACGTCCTCCCTATCTTCCCCGATCTCTTCCGTTCTTGACTTACCTATGCTTCCTGGATACCCTTTCCCTCAGTGCAGTACACAATCTCTGCACTCCACCCACACTTGATTCTCCATAGTCATGGAACGTCCACAGTGGAATATTAGAGGCTTCAGTACCCATCGTGCGGACCATCGTTTTCTTATTTCCTCCCATAATCCTCTTCTTATCTCTCTTCAAGACACCTTTCTTCATACTTCCCCGGTTCCTATTCCTGGCTATAATTTTCTTGGATCCCCTCCTTCATATGACACTGCCCCCCTTATCCGCAATGATGTCCCCTTTGAACCTCCTCCTATTTCTTCTTCTGCCCCTCATACTTCTGCTCGTGTCTTTCTCCGTCAATGGATCACTGTTAGCTCTCTGTTTCTCTCCTGTCCCTTTTGATATTCCTAACTTTTCCTCGTACTTTCATTCCCTTCCTCCTCCGTCTCTTCTTTTCCTCGGTGGATTCAATTGCTGACACTCCCTGAACTCTGTGACCACCACTAGAGTAGAGATGTACCGATGTATCGGTATCGGTGATATCGGCCCATTTTTAGAGTATCGGTATCGGAATCGCTATCGGCTGATTTTCTGCCGATACTACCGATACTTAACAGGAATTTAGTGCGTAGCATATCACTCACTGGAAGTTATTTTGTTAAACAGAATTTGGATGTTTTATAGGGTAGAAAAAATAAATTATTGGTAATATCCAATTATTTAGTATCATATTATTTTGAGTACATGGTGGGTAGTAATACAGTACATGTAATGAGCCACATCTGCCACCATGAACATGTACGCGACAGGTTCGTAGGCTCGCATCAGCGGCTCAGTGCCCTGCCACAGCCCTCAGACGGCAGGCACAACCCTCCCACACTGGTTTCAGTATCCGTAGTAGTATCGGTATCGGTCCAATTTTGTGGTATCGGTATTGCTATCGCTATCGGTCAAAATTTTGGTATCAGTACATCCCTACACTAGAGAACGCTTGTTAGAACAGTTTCCTTCTTCTCACGTTCTTTTTATCTTCAAGACTGGCATCCCTACTCACTTTAATCTCCATTCTCATTCCCTCTCTTGTTTGGATCTGTCCCTTTGCTTACCTTCAATTTCTCTCCATTTTCATTGGTCGGTATTAGAAAATCTTTTTAGTTATCACTTTCCCGTCAAACTCTCTCCAGCCTCTTACTGTCCTCTCCCTCGTCCCCCCCGTTGGCAGTCCCATGCTGCTGATTGGGAGCTATTTTCTTCCCTTCCTCCTTCGTCTTTTTCGTGTCCACAACACATGCTATCCTTCTTCCTTGTCCTGGTTTTAAGTGTTGCTCTCGCCGCCATTCCCCAGGATACATGATCGTCTACTGCCAAGCGTGTTCCCTGGTGGACTCCTACTTGTTCGTGATCTCTCCGTGTGAAACGTGCCCCTGGAAAAGTTTTCATCTAAAACAGTCTGCCCCTGATCGGATTTGTAGCCTCATGTTTCGCTGAGCCTCCGCTGCCTTCCGTCGTACCATCCGTCAGGCTAACCGTTCTAGTTGGAGAGACTGTTTCTTCGGTTTCTATAAATACATATTACAGCAGTTTGGTCCCAACTTCGTAGAATATCAGGCAAAGATATCCCACCCTGGTCTGTGATTGATGCTTCCGTAGTTGCAGATGCCTTGCGTAATTATTTTAGTCTTATTAGTAGTGGGTCTCATCTCTCTCCATAATTTCATCACCTTAAATCTGATTCTGAATCTGTATCAATATCTTTTATGTTGTCAGCCGAGAGATTCACAGCGCTCCCTTCTCTCTGCATGAACTGTCGTCTTCGCTTAAATCCCGTAAAAATACAAGTGATGGGGTTCTTTTACACCGTGTTAAAACATCTCTCTCAGCAAGCCATGCCCTTTCTCTTGACCCTTTAAAATAAATTTTGGACTGAAGGTTTCTTTCCTTCTGACTGGCATATAGCGATCATTCTGTCGTTTCTTAAACCTGGTAAACCTGGACACCATCCTCAAGATTACCGTCCCATAGCCGTGACTAGATGTTTATGTTTATGTAAACTGCTTGAACGGATGGTCAATACTCGACTCATGTGGCACCTTGCATCCCGTAGTCTTCTTTCCCCCTTAAAGTTTGGGTATCACAAAGCACGCAGCACCTTAGATCCTCTTCTCAAACCCCAATATTTTATCTGCTCTGCCAGTCGGTCACTGCCATCTGTTTTTATAGAGAAAAGGCCAGCGATACGGCATGGAGGTATATTCTTCACTGCCTTCGTTCTCTTGGTTGCATGGTAACAAAATTGTTTTTCTTCAAAATTTTCTTTCCCTCCAAACCTTTCAAGTACGCCTAAGAGATCGCCTTTCCCGTCCCTTTCCCCAGCATGAAGACGTCCCCCAAGGCAGCGTCCTTAGTACTAGCCTTTTTCTTTTAGCTATCTATGGTATTGTCTCTTCTCCACCCCCTTCTGTTTCGGCCTCTCTGTGTGTTGGTGACTTAGCTATTTATGCAGCACAATCAGATCTGCCTCTGCTCTAATCCCTTCTCCAGTCTGCCACCGATGCTGCCTCCACATGGGGTACTACTCATGGTTTCCGTTTTTCTACCTCTAAGTCCTGTGCAGTAAATTTACTCGTTCGTGAACCATACCTCGGCCTTCTCTGCACTTGTACATCCCTCTTCCCTATGATCCTCTACCACATTTCTTGGCCTCACATTTTACTCTTGGTTAAATTGGAGTGTGCATATTTCTTCCCTCAGGTCTTCTATCACTCATCGGCTTCATTTGCTGCAAACGTGGTCTCACCTTTCATGGGGTGCTGATCGTGTCAGACTTCTTCATCTTCACTCTGTCTTTAATCTTTCTAGACTTGATTACGGTTGCCAAGTCTGCCTCCACTCGCAATCTTTCAAAGCTAGATTCTGCTCATCATACTGGTCTTCGTTTGGCTATTGGTGCTTTTCAGGCGACTCTAATCGTCATTTTCTTCTCACTATCAGGTCCTGTACACGTCTCCTTCATTTCCCTATAAGTTAACTCTGTCCTCCTAGCCTCCTCAACGCTCTTTTCACTCGGTCTCCCATCTCTTTCTTCCATTCCCCCTTCGGGTCCCCACCCTTCTTCAGTCTACTGATTTTGTCTCTCCTCCTATTCTTCCACTGTGTCTAGTTTCCTTCCCACCTTGGGTTCTGTCTCCTCCTGTGGTCTGCCCTTCTTTTCCCCCTTGTTCTACGTCTTTCCTTCCCTCAGATACCCTTTGCTCCCTTCTTCTCGACATATGTCATGTCACTCTTCTTCCAGACATATCTTTACTGACGACTCTACATTCTGTCATGGTGATGGGTTTGCTGTTGTGTTTCCTGATTCTTCCTTCCAAAGTACACTTCCCTCCACTGCAAGTATGCTCCCTGTATAAGTTTGTGCTAGTCTTTTTGCTCTGAAGTCTCTTAGGCGCTCTTCCTCCACCTTTGTGATTTCTCCGATTGTCTCAGTATGCTAATTTCCTTACACATCACGCCTTCTTCTCATCCTCTAATTACTCTAATTCAGGAATGGCTGTTCCACCTTTCTGTTTGAAGAAAGTCAGTTCGCTTCTGCTGGGTTCCTACCCATACTGAAATTACACGTAATGAACTATTAGCACGCTCTGCTGCTTTTTCCTCAAGGTCCTCCCTCCACCCCATTCATGCCAGTTTCCCTCTTTTAACCCGTCTCATTCATGATCGTTAGCAATCCTTGTGGAACCAACAGGTTCACAACAAACTTCATAGTGTTAAACCCTCTGTTCTTCCCTGGCACACATCAACCCACCCCAATTGTCGATGGGAGACTATCCTTGCTCGTCTTCGCCTGAGTCATATCCGCCTAACTCATGTTATTTGATGAGCCATAACCCTCAGCACGTCTGCTCACACTGTAACTGCCCTTTGACTATCCATCATCTTTTTCTTGATTGCCTGTCTACACTCCACACCGTCTCGCAGCTTTCCCCTTCATCACCACGTCGGTCCCCACAACTTACCATACTGATTTCCTAGGTGACGCTCCCGCTGTTTCTGTTTCCTATATCATCACTTTTCTTCCTGCACTTCATACATGTAATAAAACTTTTCACCCCGCTTTCCTCTACCTTAGTGCCACATAGCCATATTATGGCTTGGTGTTAGTTCATTATTCCTTCCTTCCTTCCGTCTTCAACTTTCAATTCTAATTCTATACTTACATTACTATGCATTTTGCCATACCTCTCACTTCTGTGACAGTATTATATGAAAAAAGGCATATTTTTTTCTTTAGTTCAGTAATAAGATTTTAAATGCTTCTCCATAAAAATTACTTTGTATCGTTTTTGCGTGCACAATACATAATGTATCTCACATACCTCAAAAGTGATCGATCGGTATATTACTCTATAATTTTTATAATATCCGAATATTAATTTGAGCACCCCTCCCTCAGATTTTCTTTTTTCATCTAGAATGTAATTTACTCGATCGTTAATACAAAACAATCCTTTTTGTTTCGTAATATTCTTGGTGAAAGTACACATGGCATGGAACAGAGGTGCGCCTGGGCAAGGCCAAGTATTACCACTGAAGGGGGTATGCTTGTACAGTACGTTCAGTCATATCCTGACATTTCGACATTTAAAGTATTATGGATATACAAATAGGACAGGCAGTAACAGATGCATCTTTCTGGGTCTTTCAACATCGAGTGGCCATCAACAAACCTGCAGGCTCAAGGATGATAAATATGGCTAATGAAAAGAAAAGAACAAATGAAAAGGGAGGGGAAAAAAGGGAGTTTAGCCAGGAGAAACAACACTTCTTTTATACCCTTCACTTCTGAGTGAACAATCAATAAATTGAAAGCTGACGTCTCTCATTCTGTCTGTAGGAGCTTGCGAAACCAACCTACCGCTGCTGAGACTCTGCACTACTTGGATGGGTGGGAAGGGAATAGGTCGACTGTGGAAAAGATTCATGGCTAAAATAGGCCCATCCCATGGAACGGAAACACCTCTATCAGATAAACAGGTAAGTCTTCCCAGGAGAGAAGGAAGTCCATGGGGAACAGGTTCATCTTTGGTGTGGGGGAAAGAAGGCCATGGGGAATAGGTAAGATCGCCTCGGAGGCAAAATAGGCCCTTGAGACATCAGGTAAGCCTCATACTGGGCATTATGTCCCCCGTATGGGGATACAACAGTGTTGGAAAATAAGTTCATAGGGGAATAGAGCCAGATGGGAGATGGCCTAATTTAAAAATAAAAAGTATATATAGGTCCCGCGGGAAACAGGTCCATGGGAGAAAAACTGTCTATGTGGAGAATATGTCTCCCTATGAGGAGAAAACAGGTCCATAAGGCAACAGGCTTATGGGGAAAATAGGTCCATGGAAGGAATATGCCCATGGCGAAAACATGTCCATGGATGGAATACGCCGATGGGGAAAACAGGTCCATGGATGGAATACGACAATGGGTAAAACAGGTCCATGGATGGAATACCCCCACAGGGAAAACAAGTCATGAGGAAAACCTCAATGCAATAACGGGCGAATGAGGAACATAGGTGGGTGGGGGCTGACCCCCATACATTGTAGTCTGAGATAGACTTACGTATTTAGTATCCTTCGTGGAGGGGACCACAGCCCATTCTGAACTGCATGACTGAAAATAATTCATATTTATAATACCAATAAGAAAAGTTCACGTTATGCCTACTGATGTATAAAAATTACACTTCTAAAGACAAATATTCATATAACTAAAATTCCAGGCACTTAGAATATAATCCCAATATCTATCAACGTAATTTGAAAGCAGGATTATCTTTTGAACAGCAAAAAGAAGGAAATGCTCTACTGGATATGTGATTTGCTTCAACCATTATTATTATTATTATTATTATTATTATTATTATTATTATTATTATTATTATTATTAATTTACACTAATTATTATCAATATTATTAACTTATTATTGTTATTATTATTATTATTAATTATTCATTTTTCTGGAGCTGATGAATCAAGCAATCAGTGATAAATGAAGGACAGATTAATAAAAGAAGACAATGATACGCTGCGATTCACTTTTATGACTGGCTGGACGACCAAAAATGTAATATTTATTGTTTCACAAGTAGAGGAAAAATATTTGGTGAAGGAGAAGAGATTGTACTGTGTTTTGTGGACCTGGAAAAAGCTTTGACAGAGTCCCGGGGAAAGTGGCAAAGTGGGCAGCGAGAAAGTTGGAAGTTGAGGAATGGAGTGCAGAAGTGGTGTTGGCACAGGTATGTAAATGTTAGAGGTAGTAGGCTAATAGTCACTGTAACTTATGGTCTAAGCACATTAGTAGTCTAACCTGGGCCCACTACTTTTCAAAATGGTAATGAAGATCCAAGAGAGGGGTGCTCATGGAAAAACTCATGGAAGAATTGGTAAAAAAAAAAAATCAAATGTCAAATAATTATGAAGTCAAAGGATCTCTAACAGACACCGGTAAGACAAATGCCATGATGTGTGGGTGTGACACAGGGTTGGTTATGGATACGAGTAGTGGCCCTGTGTTGTACATACGGAGTGGACAGGAACAGTATTTTTTGTACTGGATGCAAATACTTATAAACAGGTTACGCAGAAAATGTAGTGATGTGAATGCCAGAATAACGCTGAAAGTATACGAGTATTTCTAGCACAGGCGATGTAGGGGCGTAACCAGACCACTCGACGATACACCATTAAGATCCGTGGTGATTAATGGAGTCACTGGAGATACAGTGGAAAAATTATGCTATATCCTGGTGCTCATCAGTGCACGGGATGGTACAGAGCAGAGCGCCATTACAGGGGTTCGTGGTGGTTGAAAAAAAAGGACAGAATCGTAATTCATCCTGACGTCTCGAGTGTTCTTTGTGTTCACAAAAGGCAATGTATTTGGTGAGCGTGTTAAAAGTGTCACTGTGTGGCAGCGAAACATGGGGGTGTAAAAGAGGGATATACAGTGAGACTGAAACGGAAGGGCATGAAAGTGATCTGATGTACATCGGAAACAAAGCTGGATGGTGGGATATCCTCAGAACTATGAAGACAGCTAGGAGTAGGAAACGCTAGGAAAGACAGAAAGGAGGAGAATTAGATGGTATGGACAATTGGATATGGCGAGAGGTTAGCACAGGAATGTTGGGTGAGAAGTATAAGGATACTGGCCAATGATGAAGAGGAAAACTGAGGATTACCTGGGATGAGATGGTACATGCCAGTCGTAGTCCAAGACTAGAGAATATTAATAGAGAGCTGGTACAGAACAGAGCAAGGTGGAGGAGTGTTAGCCGGTAGACCCATTTTACCTAAGCTACATGGAAGACGGAGATAAAACTGAAAATTAGAATAATTACTTTCTTTTTCCCGAAGACAAACTCGAGGGCTTTACGCAGCTGAGGAGGAATTAAAGTTTTCAGTCTGTTTGCCTGTTCATTCGTACTCTACAAATATTATGGACAGATTTTGATGACTGACGTATCAACTGAATCCTCTCCACCTGTCAGTGTGCTCACATCAGAGTAGTCAACACGCTTAGGTCAAACCCAAGGTCACGGTGTCACAAAGTGTTTTTACTGACCGGTGTATAGACACATAACTAGAAACAGTGGAGAGGTCGTAAACAATGCAATCATTATGCCCTTATTACAATTTTTATACAACCCACTGGACACTGGCAAAGTGCAATAAATAAATACGAGCCTGTGTCCCTACCTTAGCTGGTGTGGAAAAGTGATGAGTGAGGGTGTGGGATGTGGACGTGGCTGTGGCTTAGATTATGAGTGTGAATATGGGTGAGGGTGAGAGCAACGATATGAATGCAGATGTGGATGAGAGTGAGGATGTGAATGAGGGTGAGGATGTGGATGTGGATGTGGGTGTGAGGGTATGTGGATGCGATTGTGGATGTGAGAAGCAGATGTGGCTGTGGCTGTGGGTTTGGGTCAGGATGAAGGTATGGGTTTGGGTTTGTGGATGTGGGTTAGAGTGTACAAGTGGCTGTGGCTGTGAGTGTGGGTGTCCATAGACGTAGCCGAGGTGTTAATTAGTTAGAGAGAGACTGTAGGTGTATCTTAGAAGTATCGTAGATCGCAGCCGCCACCAGTGTTGACAGTGCTGCCCTCGTAGATAATCGCGGTTCAGAAAGTGGAGATTAACGTGGGCAGATACTGATAAAATCGTGAGGTGTTGGAAAGCCTCTCTGTCTATCTTGTAATGCTGGTGATGTGAGCTACAGGCACTCTTGGGTTACGGAGTTTATTGTACACAGTTATACCGAGATGTGACTGGCAGCATTACGTAGTGTGATGGCAAACCTCCAAGCTACACTGTCTATTAGCTTCTGTCTTCGATCGTTCTCTCGGCCTCTCTGACTATGCCCTCCGAAATGTGAGAATATATACGGCTCGGTGGCGATGTAGTGTTTGGTAGATTTCCATGGGTCGTTTCCTTGACGTCAGATAACTGGCTCAAGTACGCTGAACCGCTCGTATCATGAAATTCTTGTATTGTCTGAACTAAAAAGACTGAGATACATTATGTGTCATGACATTCTTAGTGGTCTGGGACAACAGGACTGCTGATATACATCATGTGGATTGACATTCCTAGTGAGAAGCTGTGTATGTCTCTAGCAGACACTACATACTGCACAATATGATATGAGATACTTACTAGTGCCAAAATTATTACATCCTTATAACTATTACATATGACATTTTAATCCCTATATGGGGGGGAGGTGCTGGTGAGGGGGGGGGGGTCAGTGTGGATGAGGATGTAAGTGTGAATGAAGGGGCGGGTATAGATATGAGTGAAGGTGTGTGTGTGTGTGACTATGGATGTGGCTGTGAGTGAGGCAGGGGGCGTGGATGTGGGTGAGGGTGCTAGACAAGCTTACCTTGCAACTTAATACCTCCCAGTAAGATTATCAGAGTCTAACAGAGCGACTGCAGTTCATGAGAAAGGTGCATAACAAAGAATTCACTGCACACGGCAAGGATTATATGAGAATTCGTTTTCGGGACCGTAGCGAGGCAATTTGCACCTAGTGTAAATACGGTATTTATTTCTATTGCTGTTTTCTCAGTAATGGACTGGTTTATCAAAACAAGCCATGTGGAATTCTTAGTTGTTGATTTTCTTAAAACATGGACCAAAATTTAACCAATTTCAGTGAAACATAGAACAATTAGGTTATTTTACCCTTATCATCATACAAAATACTCAAAAAGATTCGCGTCTTTTCGTTTATAAAGACTTCAACATGCTTGCACGCGTCGGCCTTGGTCACCTAAGGAGGCCTTTCAAGCTGCTTAATCTCTGGCAGTTTCCCTATTCATTCCCTTATCCCTTAGGTCAACACTCTATGACCTCGTCCCAGGTCTTTTTCGGTCTGCCACTCGCAACCCTATCCCTAACGTTAACACTTCTCACTTTCTGCACCCACTTGTCATCCTCCATACTCTCCGTAAGTCCAAACCATCACAATCTACCTCTCGTCCTCACAGCACCAATACTCTCCAGTCCCATCCTTCCTCTTAACTCTTTCACAGTAAACCTTGCTCCCCCAGGCCTCGCATTCAAGGACGCACTGCACATCCATCTAATCATTGTCATTTCTGTACGTTTGAGCCTGCAAATTTCCTCTTCCTTCGCTACCGAGGTCCCTCTACCATACAGCATTACATTCCTAACACATGACGCATACAATGATTCCTTAGCACGGAGGGACAGCCGTCTCAATGTCAGGGGAAGCAACAGCTCACTGAACTTTCCCAAATACTCCTTACTCTAGTCACAGAGCTTGCTCCAGGCCCACCTCCAGCACATAACATGTATCCCAAGTAACAAAACTCTTCCACACACTCAATGGACTCACCAGCAAATTCAATCCTTTTACGCCCAACAATCTCCACACGCTCTCCCCGAAACATCACACACATGAAACCAGCATTATCTCTCAGCCTACCTCTAATGTCACTTCATCACTTATGTACCTACAAATACTGCACAAGATGGAATTACTTCCCACGCCTTTGTGGCACACCACACATGGCCAGTCTCCCTCTTCTTTGACAGTACGGCCACCAACCCTAGATACCATCATGTTTGTTTTATCTGCATTTACTCTTAAGCCCTTGTGCCCCATACCATCTCTCCACTTCCTAAATCTTTCCTCCGCCTCCCTTTCATTCTCTGCAGTCAACACCAAATCATCAGCATACATCTCCAACGGAACTCCATTTATGATGTCACGTGAGAGGGCTTCATGTCCCATGATAAACAACAAGGAGATCAAGACCGAGTCCTGATGCATACAAACATTCACGGAAAACTCATCGCTCAAATCTCCAGTCACTCTCACCTGCCTGCGAGCACCCACACACATAGCCAGAACCCTACGAACCTGCCACTCCTCGATCCCAAGCTTCCTCATTGCCCACTTCATCACCTCCCCCGTGACTCTGTCAAAGGCTTTCTCCAAATTAACAATTCTTTCCTATATACTTTTCCTGAAGCTGTCAAACAATGAATATGACATCAGTGGTCCCTTTGTCTGGCATACTCCAAACTGCATATCATCAGTATTCACTTTCTCTAATCATATCTTCGAGAACTCTCTCGATTACCTTCATTACGTGATACAAAAATTTTATGCCTGTATACTTTCCTTTTTCCAGGGCATCGCCCTTCCGCTTGTACACATTTACAATCACACTCTTCTGCCAATCACCTGGGACAACACACTTCTATATCTCCCGAGGCCTTCAGCATTTCAGCAGTCAACTCAGACACACCTGCCGCATTTCCCACCTGCATCCTGCCTATTGTTCTGATCACAGTAGTAGCAACAATCAAAGGCCAAGGCCAAACATTGGATATGCTGACTCCAAACCTTCCTGCTCCAAACTCCTCATTCAGCAAAGATTAATAATAATTTTAAAAATCTACATTTAAGTGATTGCAGTCTCTTCCCATTCAGTCAAACAGTAAATAAATGAGTACAACAACATTACGAGGTTGGTGGCAGGTGGGAGCGGCCATCATCCACTCACTTCATCTAGTGTTGCCTACTGCTTCCTGCACTTTTATCATTCCCTTTCTGGCCGCCCACCACACTCATATTTTCTCCAATCTTTCCTGTCATCATTTAGTACTCTTCTTTCCGTTTCGGGTGACTACACAACGTGACGAAACCTAATGGTTTCCTGTAACCCAGAAAACTATTTACATCGCTGGGAGGTACCCATATAACCAAATAAAGGGGTGATGTGGAGCCTACTATGGTGCCCTGTTAACTGGGTGGTGCGACGCAAATGCGGCGTCCATCCAGGAGCCAAACCTCCAAACTCCCCCGCGCTTCGCTGTGGCAAGGCGCTGTCACACAGAAACATTAGTTCACTGCATGGGACGGCTCTGCAGGAGCACAGAGTCTTGCCTCTGGCAGATGGATCTGCTAAGCCAGACAGACGGAGGTTACTCAACAATAACATCATTAAGCAGTGTTTTCTCATTCACTGGTGAATTATGTACTCATCGTCAATGATTCATCTAAAAAAAATAATAGATTAGCTCTTAATGATCATCAAAGTAACATCGGAACGTCCTTGCTAGGGCAACTTTAGTCACGCAAGTACAGTATTACCACGCCCTCCCTCTAAAGGACACGGGTACAGCAGCCAAGAGTTGAAGCTAAACCAAAGTCTTGGTTCACATGAATGTGTCTGACGCCTGTTGACTCGAGGGGGAAGGATAACTGTATTTGCGTGAGGATTATCATTATTATTATTTTTTTTACAGAAAACTTGCACAAGAAATGCTGATGCTGGTCTAGGTGACCAGTTCTTCTACAAAGGTAAGTACATGCGAAAGCAATAACTATTATGCCCCACCCCAAGCCAGTGAATAGCCCTGTCAATCGAAGGCAAAACATCCGCCAGGCGGGACTGAGAGTGAGGGTTCACAGTGGGATGATGAGCTACACAGGCTGGTGAGAGGCCCATCACTCTGTCTAACTCTAAGGAAAGTGAGATATCAATTACTGCTTTCATTTGTAAGTACCGCAGTGTTTACTCATACTTCAACACACGCCTTCTCAGAAGAAATCGTGAAGGCCCTGAAAATATAAAAAGAAAAAAAAAAGCCTAATGAGCATAATTTCCTGACCTTGGCGATGAGGAAGACCGAGGAGCCTTTAGATTTCCCTGATTCCTGAGGATCCATTGCTGGAAGTTGTGCATGTTGTCCTCGTGGTTGAGGCTGTAGGGCTTGGCTTTGTCAGCGCCACGGTTCAGGTCCAGATCAACCTGTTGAAATAACCCCATTTGGGCACTCCTATTCATTTCAGAAAGACAGACTTCAATGTTACCTAAGTTTGAAAATGCGATCACATTCAGACATCAGCAAGGACTAAATTATGTCAATAAGTAAGTTGGCTTACCATCTTATGATTACGGCAAATTTTATTATTCTTTAACATTCTAAGTCATCACTTAATGCGCATAACGTTTTAAATCTTACTAGAAATCTAAGCTGTATTTCCATCAACTATTTGCACAATATTTCACTGAGAAAAAAGTCCACAAGCTTTCGATGGGGGGTTTGGAATAAAACCCACTATATGCAGGCATGAAGTCATCAATGCCTTGGAAAGCTGTATGTCTGTGTCACGCCTAATTATGCTCCTTACTTCATTACTCTGGTAAAACATATATGTGATTATAACATCAACCAGGCACTTAAAATACCCCTGGTGTGATAATCCCCAGTTATCAGTCCTCGTAA
Source organism: Birgus latro (assembly GCA_018397915.1). Taxonomy (NCBI): domain Eukaryota; kingdom Metazoa; phylum Arthropoda; class Malacostraca; order Decapoda; family Coenobitidae; genus Birgus; species Birgus latro. The sequence goes on from JAGKTI010001784.1 coordinate 49,207, forward strand.
ACCACACTCCCAAGCACAACCCACACGTCTATTGTCTGACCCTAATCCATTATTCCCAACTTGCCTGCCTGCAGAAAAGACAGAGAGAGGGGATGGGATACAGGGGTAGGTAGAAAAGGGGACACAGGGGGCAGGGGCGGGGGGTCGTGAGTCCTGCATACGTCATGTAGGGGGTCGCGGTCCAAAAAAGTTTACGAACCACTGGTCTAGGTAACCTGGCATATTTTATTCCCTACTGATTCGTTTTTGCTATGATGTAGTTAGTAAACTTTGTTAATACCTTGGGTGCTAGATGAAGCTGAACAGAACGACTCAGAACTGTTGTGTGGACCGACCCACTGGAAAGGGTAAATACTTGTATTGCCGGGACGCCACTGAAACATACCAGTAGGTGTCCTGACGACGGAGAGAAAAGAGCCACCAATTCTGCTGAACACTTACTCAGGTATCATCCATTGACACCATCTTCAACGAAGTGTTTTGACAAATTAGTTTAGGTGTCTAGTCTAAAATTAAATGTCATTTGTTCAAGTCCCTCTTGAGGGGACTGCCAATAAGTGGGACACAAAGACTGGGGGGCAAGCCTATTCGACCATGACCTGGTTCAAGGCTTCCCAAAGGAATAATCGAATTTCTGGGTATCGGCACTCGTCCCTCGGGTGTACACAAAGGTGGATGTCAGATCCAGGACCAGGAGAAGCCACATTAGACTACTGTCTTACCCCAGGATTATGTAAGTCATGCATTTCCTCAACCCCTTATGCAGACCAAGCTTGGCGATTCTGCAGGGAAGGGGTAGCTGAGCCTGCCCAAATATGGTTTCCCGTCTCTGAAAATCGTGCTGCTGCATGTGCTTGTACTACCTAGGGATGGAATGTGGCTAAGCTTCATAACTCCGAAAATTCTGTTTTCCTGAAGCTTGCTTTAAGGTTCTGCTGCAAGATTATCCAACAAGGGGTTCATGGAGCGTCAGCACTTGGTGTCTAAACGGTTCCTACGATGCAATAGCATTTTATTCCTTTCTAACATCAAATCTGCAAGTCTATATCTAAATTTAACATATTCTCGTTCTGATATGTCCGCTCTAAAGGAGTGTATACTACTTTCCTTGATACTGTTTTATATTCTTTGATAAACGAATCAGAATCCTAGCCGAACTGCCTGCTTTTCTGCTACACCAAGTAATTCAAGTGTTTTCTTACTTCTGCCAAATGGTGTATTCATGGTGAACTTCTGAATGCTGTATATACATGTTTTCTCATGTCCCGAATACTTTGCTTGGTACTGTAAGTATACAATAAAATACTATTTCAGTATATACTGGACAAACTTGCAAGTAATGCGATGGGGTGTCTAGGTATACATTTTGGTTTGGGGATGCACAAGCTATTAAATGTTAGACCGCCCTCTCTTAGAGTGACAGGGTGAAGAGTACAGAGCTGCATACTTGCCATCTGGTAACTATCCCCCATCCACAACCCTGAAGCAGTGTGGGGAATTAATTGGCATTTTGAAGAGCGTCTCCACAACCACTGTCTGTGCCATGCACGATACCGATAGGTCTATTGCAGTTGGGGTGACTCCTTTTGGTTCAAACGGACTTTGGATCACCACAGAATGATCATCTTTCACAACGATGTCTGCCCCTGCAAACGTCAGAGTTCCAATCTGACTCTGCTGCATGTGAAACTTAGCTAGGGTTGACCACAGCTGCACTGGAAATTAAAATTATTTAGTACAAAATGTTCACCAATCAGCCGTCCCTAAGTAGAACCGGTATCCCACGTTGACCCTGGCCGACCTTTATAATAAGTTGAGCTATAAGCAATGCCTTTGCACACCATCTGTGGGACATGTCTGTGTCCAATAGTTTAGAATCGAATTTCGGTGACAGGAGTGAAGCTGCTCGATAAAACATTACTATATGCTATAAGGTACTCAGAAGCCTCCAGTTTACTATATGCTAGCAAGGTTGTATTGGGATCAATTGCTAGACAGCATCAAAACCAAGCAGTCCCTCACACCGCTCTTCCAGTCAGCAGCTGCCAAGTTTAACTTTACGCCGAAGTTGTTTGACTATGGGAGATGGATAGTACCCTTTCCGGGTCGCAACAACTGAAAAGTTAAAATGATCATGAGACAGGTGTGTGTGTGTGTGTGTGTGTGTGTGTGTGCGCGCGCG
>JAGKTI010001784.1:56756-76915 GCA_018397915.1 Birgus latro
ATATACTGTATATATAAGGTCTTTATATGCATCTAGCCTCGGCTTTCAATCTTTTCAGTACCTAAAACCTTCCCTAACGTGGCAGAAACATGATACTGATGCTACTGCTTTTTTTTTTTTTAATCCTTCGCAGAAATGTCATTGTTCTAAAACTACATAAGCAGTTACCTTGGATTTATTGCAAAAAGGTCTCACTCTTCAGTGGGCATGATCCTCGAAAAACATCGATCAAAAAGAGTCACTGGTCGCAGTCATAGCTGACGTTCATCAGCTAAAACTGAGTTGGTCCAATTCAGACCAAAGTTGGTGGGAGAGTTTAATGTTAGCAAACGATTAAGAGATTCGATTTTGAGAACACTCGGCCATAGATAAAGGTCACAGGGCATATTTAAAGATTCGCTCCTTTAAGTCAGATAGTTTTAAATCAGTTACGACCAAACTTGATGGAAGGGTTTAAGGTCAGCCAAGGATGAAGTTATTCAATTTTTTAAGAAAAAGGTCAGAGGTTAAGGTCACAAGTCAAAGTCAAAAAAATATTTTTCTGAACTTGGTCAAATTTTGTGGCTGGGTTGACAAGGAAGGAAAAAGTAATGCAGTTCTGAGAACAATCGGTCGAAGGTCAAAGTCACAAGACATAGATTCCGTCATAGACCGCTTGTAAAGAATGGGTGTTGCACTCTCAGTGCTTTTTTTTTTTTTATCATTATTGCTGTTATTAACAGATCAATAAATCACAGAAAGGGACAAAAATACATTTTATAAATTGTATGAAGATGTAGGGATGGTATTGTGCCAAAATGCACAGGTACAGTACTACAAGGAGGCAAAGTACATGCAACCCTATCCCTACTTTTTTTTCCTAATCCAGTAAGTTTCATTACCATGTAACAATTACGGTACTTAAGCAGTAAATGCGATGAAAAATACCATGATTATGGTAAAACTGTTCCTCTACCATGCACTGCATGAGAGTATGAAAAAAAATCTCAAACGGTACCTGTCCTTTTAAGCACTGTGTTACCGCTATATCTTCTTAATTTTAAATTGTACCGGGTTTTCTTATACCTGTTTGTGGGGTGAAATATGACAACATACACCTTGGTGTGACCAGAGCGGTGCAGCGGGTTGCAAGTACCGTCACTGATATCACAGCGAATCAGTCTCTTACAGTGATAGCGTTATCTCTCAGACTGTAAAGACTCTGAAAGCAAACTTGTCTGTGGTTACCCTGAACAGAATGTTGGACTTGTTCCGATCATGACAGGGTTAATGGTGACATCATTACCCTAAGTATTTTATGAATCACCTTATGCTGAACAAAACTGTGTAGTGTTAGTTGGATCTAAATACTAGCCCTGTCCTGGTCAAAAGCAGGCTAATGGGGGCAGTACCGTTATCTATCATTTATGACTCAGATAATATCGTCTGTCGCCACCTGGAACAGATAGTTAAGTCAGTCGACAAGTTTAAAGTGAATCACCACCACTAACCCAACGTCTTGCCAACATTAAACCCTTCAGTCCAGTAACAATATTTGTTTTATTCCTGCTATCTCCAGATGATGCGTTTCACCTTAGTTTTTTTTTTTTTTTTTACGGAGGAAGGGAGGTTAATGAAGGTATTGCCTTCTTTAACCTCTGCACCTTGCTGTTTTTCTACAGTTGAATAAAAATCGTCAAGGAAGGATAAAATACAAGAAATACATAATTAGGTTGAAAGCGTTAAAGGAAAGTAATCAGTACCATATGCAGATAATTCAGCTTAATTCGAGATATATACTGAAAGATCGAAGCTTCTCAAAAAAAAGATCACATGCTGACCCCTTCAGTACGCTGTTGTTTTCTGACTTCATTCTTGCCACCACCAAAGTGGACTAACTTATGACACTGGACACACCTCCAAATACTACATAAAAGGCATAAAGAAGCGATGCGCACCCAGACTAAAGGCATTTAGGGCTCACTGAGGGCCAGGCTTTGGCCAAGAGAAGAGACACCCTCCCAACTCTACAGACAATATATCAGATCAGTGATATTCTATGCTTCTTCAGCATGGGCTCCCGTCCTACCTAAAACCTACTACAAAACCTTGCAGACCACACAGCACAGCGCCCTACGTATCACCACTGGCTGCACCAATACTGCTACGGTGGACCACATGGAAACGTATGTCCAGTGAGTAAGAAAGATCCATGGAGGAAATAAGTCCATGTAAGAACTGACTCCTGTGCTAGTTTAATTCAAAATACGTCATCGAATATAGTTTAGACTCCTTGCTGCGTAAGTGACTATCAGCCCCTGCCACCCAAGGACGCAGTTTTAATATCATTCTTCCTCTGTGATGGTATATCCATCTCAGCGGCAACTTTTTGTATTGGACGGTTGGCCACCATTAACCACTTCAATATAAAACGTCTCCCAGAAGCTTAATACAATTATCTGATGGTGGATTAAACTAAAAATGACGTTACCTTATTAAAGACATCAAACAGTCTGTTTAGTGACGTATATCTATCAGTCTATAGCCAGACGCCATAATCCCCAAGAGGACAGCCACAAACAAAAATCCTTCATGTCAACCTGTCCTCTGCCATCAGGCTGCCCTCTCTCCAGTTCGCAACACACTCATTCACATACGTCTCTATTCCATACCTCCACCTCATCCTCGTTCACTAAGAACACTCCAACATCAAATGTTCTACCTAGTATTTATTTCTTTTATGAAACATCCATATCTATACTGAACAATCACATGATATCCTTGTTTCATTTGAAATTTCAAATAAAAGAACTCACATAGCTCTGTCAACACAATCGCAGTCATTCTCCAGATCTATAGACACCATACAACTACTTTCCCTTCTCTAAATATTTGCCACTCAACATTTCAGTGAACATTTAGCCTACACGCCCCCTTCCTTTCCGTAAAGGAAAATTATTTCTCCAGCCAGTTCCACAGTTTTCTCCCTAACTCTGTCAACAAATCTTCTAAATATCTTTCTCATTACACTGCGAAAACATATACCCGTGAACGACACACACTTCTCTTTCCCCATTCCCTATAAACAAGGAAACCATTATACCTGATTTCCAGTCCTTTGGCACTCTACTGTCCTCCCAAGCTAACCTACACGCTTTCCAGATCCATTCAGTCCCTCCCATGGCTATTACAACACATCGCCACACACTCTTATAATTCCCGGCGCTTTCTCGATTTTCCTTTTCTTCAGTGTCTCTCACACTTCCTTCCATCTGATCCCTTCCTCCCCTCTCGCCTCTTCTCCCTGTCATTCCCCAGTCACTTACTCGCACACTAGCACTGCCTCGGTACTCAGCAGCGCATGACAATGCTCTCTCCAACTAATCACCTTCTCTTCTCCACAAGCATTCTAACAATTTTATCTTTCACCCTTCTCCTATCTCCCGTTTTACCTTGTCTGGCTGCCTTGACCTCCTTCCAATATGACATTGCCTCCATTTTACACTTAGGCTTCTTCCAGACTTCTCATTCACTCTCTTCTTACACGGGTCTCCTTAGCTCTCTCCTCTTCTCAATATTTAGCTTTCTCTTCCATCTCTTTACTCACTCCACATCCTCAGTACCTACGCTTCCACCAAGTCACGCTTGGCTTTCCTCTTCTTAGAGGTGGGCAGTATTTAAATACTATTGTATTTAAATATCTAAATACATTTGTGTTTAAAATACCTGTATTTTTAAGTTTAGCTGCCTCTGTTTAAATATGCATCCAAATCCCTTGTTCAAATACATTTAATTTTAGAGAGAGAGAGAGAGAGAGAGAGAGAGAGAGAGAGAGAGAGAGAGACTGTCCCATTCTAATGATGCTTGTAGTCAGAATGCGCACCTTTGCATTAAAAGTCTCATTATAGAGGTGGACACCCCTCTTCCGTCTTCACCTACAATTGACTTTTTAAAATTTCCCGGCATCACCCTTTACCCCTAAAGAAGTAACTTATCGGACACTGCCTTGGAGAAAACGGTGCTGTAGGGGCAAATAGGTCAAATTAACCGCTGTGACTCCATTTCGAAAAGCAACATTCATTTAAGTGGAAAGATTACTTTGGAGTCTGGGGGTTTATTGTGCTAGTGCTACTTAACAAAAATGCTAATCAATACTAATCTATCCATTTATCTATTACCAGACGCTAGGCCTCTCCATTTCATCTCATCCTCGGCTCTCCTTCTCCTCCCTCCTCCACTTCACTCACATACACTCTCCTAGTCAGTCTCCCATCCTCTATTTTCTCTACCAAGCCAAAACATCTTAAAGTACTCTGATGTCAATCACATTCATATCAACACAACGCTTCTTCACTTCACAATTTGTCTGTCTGTCTACATGTGAGTCCACATACTCCTCTCACATAACTCATTCCCTGCTCTCAGTCTTCACATGTCTTTCCAGCAGAGTGCAAGCTTCACTTTCGTACGAGTACGTGACACTGGGGATCGCGATACTGCCGTGAAAACTTTTTTTTTTCCTAATTTCCAGCTTCACTTCCCTATTCCTTATCACTGCTTTCAGTGAATCTGTAACCTTCCTTCACTGCTGTACTCTTTCATGCACTTCATCCTGTAACCTTCACTACTTAAATAACTGACGGCACTCATCATACAGCCTCAACATGCACACCGAGAAAAATAATACCCCTGTTATTGCCAGGCAATTCTCTTTCCCCTTTCCCTTTACCCAATTTCCAGTCCTTTGGAACTCTTACCTTATACCCACGTTGATTTACACGTCTTCCACATCCACTCGGTCATTATCTCTCCCACATATCTCAATACTTCACCACACACCACCAATTCCTGGTGCTTCGCCCAATTTCAATTTTCTTCAGTGCCTTGCACACTTCCATCCTACTGACGCTTTCCTCCATTCTCTCCTCTCTGCTTCTCAAAGCCATTCCGCAACCACTTATACTTCCACTTATTTCGTTTTGCATATTCATCAACTCATTAAAATGTCCCCTCCACCTGATCACTATCTCTTCCTCTTCACCAACATTCTACTTTTTTCCCTCCATCACGCCTATACTACTTCCCTTATCACTCTGACTTACTTGAAATTCCTCCATTTTTTACTCAGGTTTCTTCCACGTTTCTCATCCACTCTGTTGTTATTCTCTTTCTGGTCTCTACTCTCTCTCAACATACTGAACATTTTTTTTTCTTTCTCTCCATATCCTCTCTTTCTTTGCTTCCCACCCGATCACTATATAATTTCTTCTCTTGCACAGCTCGTTTCACCACCTCATTCCACCACGCTGTCTCTCTGACCCCGTTACTCCTCGTCCCGCTTAATACCTCACGTGTTGCACAGATTTCTTTAGTGAACACCTTACACATACCCTCTACATTCTACACCTCCTCCAAAGTTTATCTGTCCAGTTGTTCCTCCGCTTCTCTCATGCAATGTACTCCCTGCTTTCTTCCTCCCGCAGCCCGTCTACTCTCTTCGCGTGCCAAGTGACCCCTAGATTCCATCATCATTTGCCTCGAGTTTTTCCCATATATTACAAGCAGCCTCTCGCAGCCGAATATGTATGAGTGTGAGGAGAATGCAAGAATCCTGAGCCTCTGTGTTTTCCTTGTAGTGATATCTTTCGTTAGTAACGAGGACTTTATTCAGTGCCCGCTGTAGTTTAAGCATTCGCGTTTTGGAGGTTATATGGGTCGAAATATGGCTAGTAATTTATTGATGGTGGTATCTTCGTTTTGATTAGGTGGATTTTCATTTTCCCAGTAACCCGTATGGGCATGTGAGAGCTGCTTTTCCCTGAGATGCTCGTTTGTTTACGTGGTCGATGCCAATTTCTACTCCCTCCCTCCCCCTTTCGCTCCCCTCCACCCATTTCTTCCTTTTCCCTTCACTCTCCCTTTCTCTCACCCACCCCCTCTTTCTCTTCCTCCCGCCCTCCCTCTTCCTCTCCTCTCCTTTCTTCTTCCTCCTTCCTCCCTTCCTATCTCCCCCCTCTTCCTTCCTCTCCCCTCCTTGGCTACATCCGATGATGCTTATATCATTTTATTTAGCTCGGGGAAAACTTTTCAAACTGTAGAGCAGGGATGCACAACCTTTTGGGCTCCTCGGGCCACATGATCAAACTTAAAACTCACTGAGGGCTGCAAGATTTATTTTAAACAAAAATGTAGACATTTTAGGTGCTTAATGGTAAAAATATAGTACTTAATCCATTACGTTACAAAACTATGATTAATCCTTACCTGGCATGCATGACACAGTCTTCTTAATGCGATTTTTGACACTGTGATTCATAGACAAGCTTCTTTATGTCGGGTTGAAACTCTGTTGCCAGTCGCAAACTCAGCCTGCTTCGAATGTCTGACTTGTTCCGACTTAGCAGACTAAATGTTTGTTCACATATATAGGTAGAGCCAAATAAGCTTGCATAAATAGCAGCCTTGTTTCTCAAATAAGGATATTGATCTTTGGGCAAACAATTATAGAAACTGAGTAAGTCCCCTTCCTTAAACTTTGTATGAAGAATGTCGCTGTTCTGGAGGTCAATCAATTCTAACTGGGCTTCTACTTCCACGTCTTCAGGTGATACAGAAAAAGGGTTGCTGAACAACATCAAGTTATTCCTTTCTTTCTGGAGGTTTCCAAATCTGCTGTCAAACACCTCCCTGAGTTTTCTTACTGTTGTTGCATAGTGTTCATTTTTCTTACATACATTGTTTCTTACACATTAGTTGGTAGTTTGCATCAGTGATTTTATTTTCTGCTTCCTTAGTTCACCTGTGATTTTTTCATAAGACTTGTGCTTTGTTAAATAATGCCTTTGCAAATTATATTCCTTACAAACAGCTACGCTACTCTGGCATATCAAACAAATGATATTGTTTGCACTGTTTTCCACAAAGAAATATTTGTCTGTCCATATTTCATAAAATTTTCTGTGTTCATCTTCTAGTTTCCTTTTCCGAGTTGCATTTTTTCCAGTAGAAGTACTAGCAGCCATTGTGAGCAAGAGTAATCAACCCTCGCTGAAAGAGTTCCTAATAACGACTGTCGGTACTCAGGCAGTGAGGCCGTCGACTCGGCAGTGTGGCACAGACTCCCGTCTAGAGTGACTAATGTCTAGACACGGTGGCTGACGCGTTCATTTCTCGTCGAGTTCTGGGTCCACGGCACATTTTGAATTATCTGAACTGCTATTTATCAGTTTATTACCTTTTATTACCTACTAAGGGCCGCCAGAGGGTTGCTTGAGGGCCACATGCGGCCCGCGGGCTGCCGGTAGTGCATCCCTGCTGTAGAGGTTAGACGCAATTTCATTTGCCCCTTCAACAGGTGACGCCTTTCCTTTTCTGAATTAAGTCGTTAGGATACTAAGTCGTTAGGAGATAAAAGTAAAGAAAGTAGACGCCAGGAGGAACTTAGCAGAAGAACTCACTTCCATTATTTAGGCCTTTGAGCCTGTGGCGAGTTGTTCGCTCTCTATCCTGGGATACAAAGCCACGACATTATTCTATTACCACAGTTACCCTAAGCGCTACCTACGAACCCACAAAGGGTAGATACCGGAGTCGAGTGGCGTCAGCTGCCCGCATCAGAAGGATTCGAACTCTGGCGCTATCGGGACGTAAGCTCCGCAGCCAGTAATGCCACCCACTCGACTGATATCAACAAAAGAGACGTAACCGGGATGAAGGGGTTATCCCTCGTAATACTTGTATAGCTGTTTATTTTCCTGTGTAAACCCTTCAGTTTGATGCTTTACTATTTAATTCCTGCCTTCACCAGACCATTCTGTTAGGCTTAAGGGATATCTGTTGAAATGAGGCGGTTAGTAAAGGTTAGATCTGACTCCTAGAAACTCTCCTCATTTACAATAAACAGTGACGACAGCAAAATTACAGTGAAAGATGCGTTACCGGACAAAAGTCAAGCCGCAAGCCTGTCAGTACTATATTATTTTTTATCTGTTCTCTGGCCCTTTTCTAACGATTATACTCACTTTACAAATGAGGTAGTGAATACTGAGCTAACACAGAACTGTAAGTGAAGAGAGAAACGGAAAGAACTGTTCCACGTTTGAATTAAGACCATCAAAGAATTTTGTCAGCAGAATTAAGGAATGAGTAAACAGAATAGGCAAACTAATCATTCACTTTAGCTTGGCCCACATATTCATTCTTTTGCTTCTTATTTCACGCACCTCTGTAGTAGAAAAATTCAATAAAGTGACTCTACATCCTTCCTATACCAAGACTTTGTGAGTAGCATCTTATTCTAGTCATAATGTACTGTTGTATCTCAGCAGTCAGGATGGATGGATGGCAGGATGGATGGATGGCAATTTTAAGCACAGTTCAAGTGAACGGAATATCGTATAAAGACAGGAGAGTGAAGGCAGAGTGTAGAGGATTCTGAGGATTGTAATTCGGGTGGGCGAGATCAAACTAGGTTGTTGCATGCATATACACAACGCCCAGCTTTGGCTTTGAAATATGTATTTAGAAGTAGGACAATACAGAAAAGGCGACTGCTATCAGACGCCTCAGACAGCTGAATCTCAGTGGGCAAAAGAAAGTCAGGTTTACTGTATAAGTGGTGAGGTAATGTTCAAGAGTAGGAATGTCGCGAATATTACAGAAATGCATAAAAAGTGTCTGATAACGACCCAAGACATCTCACTTGGGTTGATGATCGAGGCATTTATGGCTCCTCTCACCTTCCTGGGGATGCAAGGGGTTAGGAGACAAGTTTTTTCCTTTTTTTTTTTTTTTAATAGAAAGCATGATGTGCGATATGCGTGTGCTTAGGTGCAAAAAGACAGACGAGAGTATGCATGCTTACTCTCAGTGATTCTGAAACGCTGAAAATGGTCACCAAAGAGAGATGGCCAAGACACAAGTCCACTTCTCCCTACCATAACTTGCGCTACCAGGAACATCTTGTTCAACTTGTGCTACAGTTCCCTCACACAAGGCTGACTGGCAGTACGGTACGTTACGATACGATTTTTTTGTAAGCACAGTACGAAATTACGGCACTACACTATTCAGTAAAGTCCGTTACAGTACAAAAGTACAATTTGCAATCGAATCTTCAGAGAGAGAGAGAGAGAGAGAGAGAGAGAGAGAGAGAGAGAGAGCATGGCTAATAATAAACGGTAATAAATATAATTATAATTTCATATTTTTCAAGAGGTAATACTCTATATGTATAGAATGTATACCCTCTTCCCCCCCAGGAAAAGTATTAGAACTTGGAAGTGACCACCCAAGCTTTAACGAGTCTTATAGACGTGATCTGTTCACGACTAATTCCCGTTCAAGACGTCTCCTCAGAGCGGGATGGTTGGGACAGCAGTGTTGCCAACCGTAGGATAATTTAGCCTAGTTAGGTTACCCGTACAGCTGTAGGGTAATTATACAAAAATAGCACAATCTGTAAGGTAATTACGAACTCAGCTCATAAATACTACATCGTGATTTTCCAGCAGATGAGAAACGATAAAACCTCCCCTACATAAGAGCTCCAAATTAAAGGCATCAGTTTTTCTTAGGGCTTTGTCATTTAGAGTATCAAAGTACCAATCAAGAAAGACGGATATGATATAGTAGGCTATCTAAAGAGTGAAAGCCTATCCCACATAAAACCTTTCGTCGCCTTGGTGCCCGATGCCGGGTACACTGGGAAGCTTTCATTCCTCATGTCATTATGTAATCGAAAGAACTCTGGCCATCTATGGAAGTTCAAAATTCTACAAGCACTGCCTGGAATCATCTACGGTCACAGAAAGAGGGCAAGCTACCAAACCTCTCTCAGCTGCGAAACATCTGACACTAGAGAAATGCGAGTAAACAATACGTAAAATAGGCGGTTTTGTCCCCGACTTGACTACACTTTACGAAAGTGCAAATCGTTGACTAATACATCAGAATTCTGAATAAATTGGTGTACTTCCATATAATTATAAACTTGAGCCTCATTCCTTGTAACTGCAGGCATTTCCCCCCCTCCAACGACTGCGTATAAAACACTGAAATCCACCAATTCCGTAACTTCCGTCACGAAAGGAATCGATCCCTATTACCCTTCAGCCCGATGACGTGTTTTATATTTTATTTTGGTAACACACCATTATGGTCAGATCAGGGATACTAGACGTGTTTCTGATACAGTCGTCTAGTAATGGCAAGAATAATCTGAAAAAAAAAAATGGGGATGTTAGTGACGTGGTTAAACCGACTGTGAATGCGTCAATCCCGGAGCCTACCACTCACAAGCACCGTAAGTTTCAGTACTAGACTAGATTTTACACCTCTTACTTGACGATTTCCTATATTACACCTTGACACTAAATAAATAGTTCATGTTCCTATACTCACCCTTCTGCGTTCCATTATTTCTGTGCTGATATGCAACCTTTTAACCCGCAATCCTTTCAAGGCACTCAGATCCAATATCCAAGGATATTGCTCGGATCACTCCCCTTAGAGTCAGTTTCGGTACCTACCACTGCAGCACTCGCTATGCAATGACTGGTCTTGATGTGCGGAGTTGACAAGCAGATTTACCAATGTCGCTCAACTTGCTCTCGGAAATTGCTCAGATGAAAATAATAATAATAATCAGAAAATCGCTAGAAAAATGCTCTAATCTATGCAATATCGCTGAAACATTGTAATATCCCTAGCATATCGTTATATTTATCAACGTAGACGTTAAAGCTGTCGCTAATAATGGAATGAGTATCACTAGATCTAGCGAAAGAAAACTCGACTTTGCAACTTTGCGTGTATGAGTTGTCGGTTTTTGTTTGAAAAATAGCCTCTTTTTACTTTTTGCATGTTTATTATTTTATTATCATCTAAGTAGAACAGCTGCAAGACCTTCATTTCAACTGTTGATTACCTTCGGGTGCTTGTTATAGTATTTAAGTGTTAAACTGTTTATGTATGGTTAATTTAGGCACTGACGCGTGGCAAGTTATTTCCGTACGATTCACGATTCACATAATACGTGTCGTTGAACAAACTCGCATCTCTTCCCGCAGTTAACATTATGAAACAGACGTAGCTTCGTGATAATTAGGTCACTGTTAATTGAGTGCAAACATTACCCTTCGAATTTATCAGCACTTGAAATTTCATCTGTCGGAGCGCTACAGGATATCAACCGCAGACATAAGCACTAAATAGTGATTATACAAGATGTTATAAAGAATGGTATACTGCAGGCATTAAGATCAGGAAGATTGGATACTAGTGACCTATTATCTGGGTACGAAAACACAAGACGTATAGTCTTCTAGCGAAGTAGTGTGTCGGTGGAGAGTTTAGGCCTTACTTTGCGAGATACAAGTTACAATGTACAGGTATGTGTGTTTGTGTGGAAGGTAGTATCGCTGCTAAAGGACTGTTCTGTATAGCTAGTACAATCTTGTTTATGCTAATGGCGCAGAAGCGTATACAGTGCATACGTAACATGCAACATGTTTGTCATCGGTGACCTAATTTCCTCTGGAAATACAGTAGATATATCTAAATTTTGCTTTGTGTTACGCATCGAAATACTGTCAGCTGTGTGCTTGCAGGCAGACATTAACACACATGGTGCGTGGCACTGGAGAATGGTTAAGATTATGCATATCATGTGGTCTGTTACCGCCTGCTAACACCACCCAGCTGTAAGCGATATGTTGAGGAAAGAATATAGCATACCGGTACTAGAGACTGGGAGAGGGGATGAAGTGGTAGGGACAAGGGAAGGAGAAGCAACTGGGCTATTAAAAGTGTCCTCTGTAATTGCTTATTATTAATTAGTGTGCCAGTGTGTCAAAGATATATAAAAGAGAGTCTACGTTGACGAATCTATACTAAATTCACACACACTCATAGCACACTGTCTGGGATAATCAACAAACTGTAGGAGAGAACACAGGAATTGACGAGGGGGGAAGAAATATCGAAAAGTCTCCCACTGTGGTGTAGTAATTACTTCGCATTACTGTAGCGGTTTATGTTGTGAGCGGTGGTTGCTCTCGCTAGTATGTGTGGCGCTTTAGGCATGTGTGAACTAGTTACCTGTGTAGCGTTTTAGCGATGAGGTAGGTTGCTACTTTATATGTTCGATACTCACAGTGGGGGATTTAGTAAACTCAGTTTGGGAGATTGAGGAGTGTATTAATAATCACAGTCTCAGTATCACGCATTAGTTCACGGAAGAATTACATAGTATCTGAGACGGAACCAGAGCACATGACACTACGATTATTTAGCTGGGAAATGAGTATTTTACGGGAGTCAGATAGTGCAAGTGTTGAGAGGTGTGTATGTGGTGTATGTGTAGGCGAGAGGCACGGCTGTTGCCTGGACTGGGTCAGGTGGGGGAAGAAGGCCTCAGGCAACGCCTCAAGTTCTATTGTTCACATGACGCTCACATAGGCCTTTAGTGCCATGTGCACACGACTAGTCGACTGTGATTAGATAGCTAGACCTTTGGTCGTAGGTAGTTGGACGATGCACCTCACGGCGTGGCTTATATGTGACCTGATTTGATTAGGCACGAGAGGAGAGAGAGAGAGAGAGAGAGAGAGGAGGAGAGAGCCGACCATGACTGACGTACGTGCTGACAATGCCTGCGACCCGTTGAGGGGGGCTAATAGTCAGCCACAGTTTCTTGCAGCCCAGAAGATCAAGGGGGCTGTGGTTTGGTTTAACGTGAGTGCGGGGTACGGGTTCATCAAACGCCAGGACACTGGCGTTAATGTTTTCGTGCACCATTCGGCGATCGTTAAGCAGAATCCACGACACCTCCAACGCTCCCTAGGTGATGGAGAGTGGGTGGAATTTGGTCTGTTTGGGACTCCAGAGGGTCCTGAGGCCCGGGATATTACTGGGCCGGGAGGTGTGGCCGTGCAGGGCTCTGCTCATGCACGGCGACGTCTCACGGCCCAGGACGTCAGGCCAGGGATCCTGGGAATCCTAAACAGCTAAATCTCCTCGTGGAGATGTGTGTTGCGACGGCGAAGGCTTTCTGTGGGGGTGATAAGGGGGCTTTGCGCGTTCTCCTCCCCAAGATCTTCGAGGAGAACGGGCTGCCTTGCCTTGTCATCCCCGAGGGCTTTGCCCGCGACGTACACTCGATTCCCCGCCGACGGGAGCGTCGGGCCCGGCAGCGACGATCTGTTGCCCCTCGTCAGACCCCGAGGAAGAGGCTGGGACTCGCTCCCCTCAACTGGAAAACTGCCACTCCTTCTTCTGTTGACGACCCGGCACTGTCTAAGACCACGGATCAGACCACGGCACAAGTACACGAGCAACCATCGATGACGGAGGAGGGGCAGGATTCTTCAGATGCTGCCTCCATGGCCGAGGAAGCGTCGACCGGCTCCTCGGCCGGGGAGGAGATTCTTGAGTCCTCCCCTTCTCCAGCATTGGAGGGCCTTCCATCTCGCCCTCCAATCATCGACCTCAAGGATCGGCTAGATGCAGCCTCCTACCGCCCTCTCCTGGCCCTCGATGCCCACACCCGGTCGTACCAGCTCGGAGCCACGACCTATACCACCCTATACGATCTGCTCCGGGCTGCCGACATGGGTGAGGAGATCAGACCCGTTTTGATCATCCGCGGGGAGGAGGCACGTCTAGCCGATCTCCGAGCATTTTATCATATGCTCCCGCCACGACTGCGGTAAGAACTCGGCCGGTAGTGACGTGAGGCTGCCCTAATTATTTTCCTCGTTACATCTGGTTAGCCTAATGTCCCCCAAGTGGACGATGGCCATTAAGCCCCAAGGGGGGAAAAAAAAAATCAGGCACGAGCGTCGCCCTCGGCTTGGGTTTGTGGTTTTAGAAGGGTGAAAAGGTCATACCAGCCTCGGTGCCACTGTGCCGTGTGCAAAGTGTGGGTGAAATGTGGTGATCACGTATGGAGGCTGTGTGGTGCACAGTAAGTGCGCTACATAATTACCTCTCTTTCTCTCTCTCTCTTTGGCTGTTTTGGAAATAGATTCCACATATCCTTATATTACTCTAAAGCAGAGGTTCTCACCCTGGAGTACCGCACCCCCAGGAGTTCACAGGAGGGTTTCCAGGGGGGGGGGGTACTTAGATGGCTGACGAAAAGGCATTTTAATCTACAGAGAGAAGCGATGAGGGGGGTACTGTCTCAATACAGTCAGCTAGCGGCAACTGAACCACGTATTTTTTGTCACACTGCCCCCAGATGTTTTTGTTTACTGAAATGAGGTATGTTCATAACATTTCCAATAGTGTGTTGGTGTTTTGGGTAACACGATGATATGCATGTTAGTAATTTTTTTTTTACAGGGTGGGAATGCTTATCATTAATTAGTGATGGGAATGCTTATCATTAATTAGTGATGTTATAGCATATGGAAACTCGTATTTATGACTATGGTCGTATGTGTGGCTGCTCAGCAGCCAATCTTAAAATTTATTGGTGTTGGCGGAGGTATGCATCCTTTGAGTTGTTTCTAGTTATCATTTATTCTTTTGACTTTGGTGGTAATATGACAGCCTGAAGTTGTTTCTAATGTGTGATCTTACGGCGGTGTGATAATATGACTGCCTGATGGCAGTGGCGATTTTAGGGGGCGGCTTGAGGTGGCCACGGCCACCCCTGAAAACTCATTGACCACCCCTATGCCACCCCAGATGTGATAAGTAGTTGGTCAAGTTCATCAACGCAATAAGGTGGGACAAACGCTGGTCATTTAACACCACTTTCTGCTTCCTGTTTGTTAGCCAGTTCCTAATGCATACATTTACTTGTTCACAAATGCAGAGGTCGCAAGTTCACAAATACAGAGGTCGCCACTTAATAAGTGGCTCCGAAGACCTCCAAATTTGATTGTTCTTGCGTTTGGCACTTCTGCCAGTGATCTGACGATTTTATCCTTTTGGTGCGCGAGTTCGGTAAAGGGAGATCCCACGTGTCACACGATATATATTTCGACGATTTCATCACAGGTGCAATTTGTAGTTAAAAAGTTTACATAACATTATCATACACACTTTGTTTGGAGTTAAGGTTTGTTTGGTTTGTTGTAATTGTTTCTTTACAGTTTTCATAACTTAATTTTTAGTTGTTGTGGTTAGTATGGCACATTTAGTTTAATGTTGTATTCTAAAATGTAAAAACCACAACTTGGCCTTGAATACAAACATTACAATGGATTCTAACATGAGTTTTGAAATCCATTTATGATTTATCTGTGCATAGGTTGAAGCAATTGCGATGCATTTAACATCTGTATTTACATATTTTGATCACCTGCCATTCATTAAGGTTCGCTATGCCGTGGCCACTCCACACTAGTTCTGTGTCCAATCTTGGCCACTCCAGTCTAAATGTCCTTAATACGCCACTATCTGATGGTGTTTTTATTGTTTGATCTTTTGTTACTATGACTGCCTGAAGTTGTTTCTACTGTGTGATAATTCCTATTGATATTTGTACTGTGCGATCTTACGACGGTATTAAAATGACTTCCTGATGATGTTTTAACTTTTTAATCTTTTGACATTATGACTGCCTGAAGGTGTTTCTACTGCGTGATCCTACGACGGTGATGATGATGAGTACCCGATGGTGTTTTCATTGTGAAATCTTATAACGGTGGCTATATTATAACTGCGTGTCATTGTCAGTGACATTATGTATGCCTTTGGTTATACAAGAAGGCTATTTTTTGTGCAATTCCAGATACCGTTATTGTCTCATCAGTGAAGATGCGTCAAGTATGATAAAAGCTACATTCAGTATGGATGCTCTACTATTGTCAACAACGGGTTTATATGCCACAAAGTTTTATCACTGGAGTGCATGAAACCAAACTTTCTCATGCGGCATTTGAATAGTTGTCATCCGATTCTGAAAAGTAAGAATGCTTCCTTCTTCAGGCAAAAAGAAGAGGGCCTGAAGGGAACACGCCTTGCTCGTTCAGGACAGTTCAGTCAACAAAATGAATATGGGTTTACGTACATCATACATGATATCGCTGAGAACTGAACAAGAAAAACCACAACTCAAAACATTGCGAAGTTAATCGTCTCTTGCTGTGAACATATAGTCCGCTGTGTTATTTGATGTGATGCTGAGCAGGACACATCATCGACGAATATTAGATATATCTGGAGATATCGAGCAACAAGTGATTGCTGAATAAAAGGGGCATCTGTATGTAGATATGCAATCCAGCTTGATTGAGTCGACTGACGTGGCCGCTTGCGCCCAACTGCTGGTGTTTGTATGATACATCTGTAATGGAGATTTCAAGGAGGATTTTTTGTTCTCTCATGCTTTGGAATCGAATACAAAAGGTGAAGACATTTTCCATGAACTCTCAATTTTTTTTAGAGGCTGAAAGACGTTCTTGTAATGACTTAAGTGAGTGCACAACCGAGAGCACCAGCAATGCCTGGTCGTCGATCAGGGTTTCAAGGAAGAGTGAGTGAGGCGAATCTTGAAACAAGGTATCTTCACTGTATGTTTCATATATATGCTCTGGCATCTAAGACTCTCCCACCAAAGTTAAGATTAGTACTTCATGATGTGCACCCGGTAAAAACCATGAAGTCAGGTGCCCTAAATACACGACTCTTTCACCTACTGTACTGGAGTTGCAGCACATGAAGAAGTGTTACTCTTCACACCGAGGTTCGCTGGTTGTCACGGAGGAATGTGGTCTCAAGAGTAGTCACTGAAAGAGGAACTTTCAGAATTCTTCTCACGTGACAAAAAAAAAAAAAAAAAGTCGCTTGTGTTCACCAAGAAATTGTCAGACAACCAGTGGCTCCAGAGACTGGCCTACACGAAGGCTATATTCTTACGTCTAAACCTGTTAAACTTATCCCTCCAAAGACGTTTTACCATAGTGATTGATTTCATGGACAAACCAAGATCATTCATCATGAAGCTGTAGCTGTGGGAAGGGAAGGTCGAAGACGAAAATCTTAACATATCTGAACACCTTAGTGAGGCACTTGATAAAAGCAAAGGCACTGGAAAACTAGAAACGGTGCACCTTGTGCAAACACATCTCTCCTGCGGATGGTCTTATTTCCCCGACCTGAGGGAGCTGGAATCAAAATTAATAAGAGACCCATTCACTGATAATATACACTTTCTCCCAGATAACATGCAAGAAAAATTCCTAGAGTTTGTGAACGACTCTAATGTAAAACATGCATTTGTAACACTTCCTCTGACCAAGTTCTGGTCTAAAATGAGTGAGCTTTACCTTGCGGTTGCTGATGTTGCTGTGAGGTCATTGCTGATGTTCCCTAGTACTTACCTTTGTGAGCAAGGATTCTCAACGCTGTTGAACGTGAAAATTAAACCCGAGCACGGCTTAATATGGAACATGACCGTCGAGTATGTCTGTCCAATACTGTTCTTCGAACTGAGAAACCTGTTTGCACAAAACAGGCACAGCGTGCGTTCTGAACTTTAATATTGGTTGTCATATTTAAAACTTGGTGTTAGTACTTACTTGCCAAATAAAGTAATTATATTTTTGTTAGTCTTACAACAGCTGGTATAGTACCGTCCTACACTTGAATTAATATTAATGTTTCTTTTCTTCATCAAGTAACTACAGTTTCACTCCTGTGTAGTATCACTGTATATTGACTATGATGTTAATGTAACTGCTTATTAAAGGTCTTACATTTTCGACCATTTTATAATATCCACTGTAGTAACACTGTACACTGAATTAGCCTTGATATATTCCCATTCTATATTGAATGGCAGTTTAATGGGGGTACTAGTCGATGGTCTGATGTTTGGTAGGAAAAAGATTGAGAAGCCCTGCTGTAAAGTATTTCACGTAGGCTAGTTACGTCTAAAGCAGATAAAAAGTTTCAATGTGACCTTGAAATCCGACCTATTAATTTAAAAAATTATAGATCCTCTTGCTGGTCCTCAGCCCTTCACATCAAAACTGTAGAAATTATTTTGTTCACACGCAAACACATGGGTCGACATTT
The DNA here is from genome assembly GCA_018397915.1 of Birgus latro. Lineage (NCBI taxonomy): Eukaryota > Metazoa > Arthropoda > Malacostraca > Decapoda > Coenobitidae > Birgus > Birgus latro. Next base: position 74,769 of record JAGKTI010001784.1, read on the forward strand.
TACCTTACCCTGTGACGTTTACCTTAGATTGTTTTCAAAATCGAACTCTTTTGTTCTTGTCTTACCCTCAACCCCTCCACAAGTTTGGTTTAATTGGATAAAACCTGTTCAAGTTGACCTTACAAGGTAAAATTTTTACCTAACTCCAGGGCTTTGAAACGGTTTAAGAGAACGAAAACGAAAACCGAAACGAACGAAATTATGCTCGGAACAAAAACGGAAAGGAACATGTTATCATATTATACTGTTCCGGAACAAANACGCTATTTTAAAATCCCTGTAACCGGTTATTAACGTTAATTTTTCGTTCTATGCCATATTTGGTCAATACCCAATTTCACTTCCAGTAGCCAAATGATTTAAGTAAATGCATCTTTTATCTGCTCTCTCTCTCTCTCTCTCTCTCTCTCTCTCTCTCTCTCTCTCTCTCTCTCTCTCCCCCACACGCAGATATTTTTCTGCGTCAAAAATATGACAACAGAGTAACTTCGGCAACTGGGATTGCAATTTGCATGCTCCTATACTACGCTTCCTGTATTGTATATGTAAATGTGTTGCCGTATTCTATAACGTAGTCGTATATAGTTGTTACGACATCTATGGCTTTGATTTTGTTGGATACTGTGCACCATGAAATGTATGGCTTTATTACCATCTATAAGGATGCAGTCATGTATAGGGCTAATACCATATTCAATACATGGTTTGACAATAACGGTCTAACCGGTTTTCATTTCTTTCTAACCGGTTCAAGAAAGTTATGTTTCGAGGAGGAACGAAAAACGAAACGTTATTATTTATACTGTTTCTGTTCGGAACGAACCGTTTGAAAAATAATTTCGTTTTTAAGCCCTGCCTAACCCTGTGACCTTTGTACAGATCTTAGAAACAGTAGGTCATCTGACTGGCTGACTCTCAACTCTTAAGCTAAGTTGGTTAAAATTAGATAAACTCTAGTTTAGTCACAGACAGACAGACATACAAACAAATCACATCGAACTAAGTATGACCATTCTCAATTCGTAAGTGCAGGTGTAATAAGTTTATGTAGCTCTACAGCACAAACGTGTTCTACTCAATATTCGACATAGTCCCTTGCTTTCATTATATTACATTATTACTATGCACTCTTTTTAAAGGAAAATGATTAGTATAATTTATTTAACAAAACATTTGCTGGAAAGGCTAAGGTTTGTTTTTAAATGAATAAAGTTGTCTGCGTACTTCAATATGCTGTCAGTAATTGTTGACAGTATATGTAAGATATGTTATGGCAATCATGTGAATTTATAGCTTTGAGCATATAACGTACAGTCCGTTATATGCACCAACGGGGCAACCGCCCAAAGGACAGTGATATTAATATAATGGCGATAATAACTGTTATGGCTATATTACACACACACACACACACACACACACACACACACACACACACAAAAGCTAATGAGCCATGTTCGCTCAGTGCGGGCTTACAAGCCCCGACTGCGGGATGGAAAAGAACTATCATCATATAGGTGTTACACAGTTGATCGAGCCTGAAAACACTGCATAGGATGTTACACAGTTGATCGAGCCTGAAAACACTGCATGGGATGTTCTCTTTATTCGTAAAATAGATTCACAGAAAGTGAAGCCTGGGTTCCGACCTTCACGGAGAGACTTCTGCAACGCAGATGGTTTTGAAATGAGAAAAACCTGAGTTTGTAACAGGTAGACTATTATTTAAGGATATTTTTGGTGCCAAGAGCCTCATGGTAAGCTAAATGTTCTACTCTATGATGCTGTTAATACATTTTCAAAATATTTAACATTTATTGTGTATGCTAGACGACTTATATTATTTCACAATATTCTGTCCAGTACTGTACAATGTCCTGTTATCTCACAATGTTCTGTTCTCAGCAGTGTTTTATGTTTGTTCGAAGATGTAACTAAAATTGGCAAACAGTTTTTCTTTTTTTATGCAAGGAAGAAGGAACCAAAGATTAGGAGCCCACAATATAGTTTATTCACTAAATTAATACTATATAAACCGGTGCGATTGCCCCAAACCATGGAGGAATCCCGCCATCATGTTTTCCCATATATCTGTGAAATTATTTTGTACAACACCTCTGTTTTCACATATAATTTCCTAATATACA
>JAGKTI010001785.1:0-15481 GCA_018397915.1 Birgus latro
CTTCTCTCATATACCTCTCCACTCCATCCCTCCATCTCATTCTCGGCTCTGAAGATGGGACGTATTATTAAAAAAAAAAATTGATTAAATAAATAAATCACGGTCATGCTGTTTGTTGAAGCCTTGGAGTTCCTTTTCATAATTATAACATGCGCCTCATCTATAAAACTATCGCTAATAAATGGGATCAGCGCTAAAATAAAGCTCACTCTGTTCATTGATGCTCTGGTACTCTTTTCCATGCATACAAACTGCGCCTCATCTGTAATACTATCGCTAATAAATGGGATCAGCGCTAAAAATACTTGTTTACATCCCAATGCAACAAAACTTTCAATTACTGACCTCCACTACCGCCTAGCAACTCACTTCCGCCAATCAAAACAAATGCCATGGTACGCTAACTGAAATTAATAACACGTCCATCATTCATATTTAACCGGTCATACTTTAAACAGGCTATAAAAACGCAAAGTCTACTATTTCTACATATTTTAGGCCTTATTTCCGTCTACCTATTTCTTGCTGGATATTTCAAAAGTCTTATTTCCATCTAGCCACCTATTTATTGCCAGATGTCGTAATTCCAGAAGGGACGGCCATAACGAATCGCCTCCATGTCACCCTGTCCTCCGCGATCACGCTGTCCTTTCCCCAGCCCACACCACCCTCCTTCATACAGCTCTCCACCTCATCCCTCAATCTCAATGTCGCGTCCCCCTTCCCTCTCAACCTAAAACACATTTCTGTACCCCTTTCACTCTAACTTGGCCCAGATTTTCATTCTTTTGCGGGTTGTTTCACGTAGCCCTGTGGGAGGAAAATACAATGCCATGGCCCTACATCCCTTCCATAGCACTTGTTTACATGGAAATAACTGTTATATAAAGAGGAAAGATGAATATATGTTTGCATCTCTCTCTCTGCTTCCTATTTTGTACTCAGTTTTGCCTAAACAATGGACCCTATTATCGCTGGCTTAGGAGACCGTACCCTAACACCATTTCCCTGGCGATTTATTACGATCCAATACACCTTATCATCCTCTTTTAGGCCACTGGAGCAGAACATGTTTATATTAAAAATATATATAACAAAGAAAAACCAAAAACAAAATACTAAGCTATAACATCACAATAAATAGCGAAGGAAAAGGTGTTACGGGCCTGTTTTTTCCGACTAGAGAGGTACGGATCACACACACACACAGAAAGAATGTTCTGTAATATATACGGGAAAATTCTGGCCCTATCATGTGGAGTCAGACTTCCAGGGGCTTGAATTGGGAGTGAGTGGAAGTGTGGCCCATTTAACTGGGTAAATTATTATTATTATTATTATTATTATTATTATTATTATTATTACTTTCTTTTTGGCTTTCTGGGGGTGAAAAAAAAGACCTGAATGACGATGATGATGATGAGATTGATAAGAGGATGAGGATGAGGAGGAGGAGGAGGAGGATGGATGATGGTGATGAGGAGGATGGATGACAATGACGACGACGATACGTAAACAAAACAAGAGAGGCAGCGGGCCGACTCCCACTGCATGTGACGGGGAACAGCGCAGTGTCAGCAACCACGTGCGCCGACCAAACATGCAAACAGCTGACACATCACGAGGCAGGGCGCGAATCAGCAGCTCCCTCTGCCATTCACACGTTGCCTGCGCTGAATCATACTGGTCCGTATTCTCGTAGGTTAAGCTCCCTGACACCTCTTCCTTAGCGATTTATTTTTGCATTCTACTCGTCACTTTCCAGCTGACGAATCTCGGAGCAGAATCAGCAACTCCCTCTGCCATTCACACGCTACCTGCACTGAATCATACTGGTCTGCATTCTCGTAGGTCAAGCTCCCTAACACCTCTTCCTCAGCGATTTATTTTTGCATGCAGAGGCGGATTTATATCGTGGAGGGTTATAAGTAGAAGCAAGAGACGGATTTATATTGTGGTTGGTTATTTGAAGCAAGAGACGGATTTATATTGTGGTTATTTGAAGCAAGAGACGGATTTGTATTGTGGTTATTTGAGGCAAGAGACGGATTTATATTGTGGTTATTTGAAGCAAGAGACGGATTTGTATTGTGGTTGAGGCAAGAGACTGATTTATACTGTAGTTATTTGAAGCAAGAGACGGATTTATACTGTGGTTATTTGAAGCAAGAGACGGATTTATACTGTGGTTATTTGAAGCAAGAGACGGATTTATATTGTGGTTATTAAATGTCACTAAATTAAATGTCACTTTATGAAGAAAAGTGATACCATTTCTCTTCATGAGAGGGTGATACCACGCTGGAAATACACCCGGCACATCATTTCTTTTGACCGTGATTCTTTATGTTACAATAATGGGAATCTGGACCACGAACTCTTTAAGCAAATAAAAAAAAAAAATCAATGCAGGTCTGTAATTAAATCCAGTAACTGATACACGTGGATTCGTACGTAGTGTCTGAGATGGTTTACCGTTTAACGATGACGAAAACTATTTTTTTTTTTTTTTAATGATATAGAGGAAGGTAAGACAAATAAAAATTCCATACAACAGAATACGGGTGTCCTTTGTTCATCTAAAAATAAAAAAATAAAAATAAAAACATGGCAGCAAGACAGCAAGATTCTAGACCTCGGAAACTTATTTTTATTTTATTATTATTATTTTTTTTTTACTGATGAAGAGGAAGGAAAAACTAAAAATTCCCTACACCAGAATACGTGTCCTTTGTTCCGCGTATATATATATATAAAAAAAAAAAACGACAGCAAGATTCAATACCTGGGAATATTACTGGCCTCTTTAGAGCGATGATGCCATTTACATACATACGCTCGCCTACCGCAAGATGATATTTTACTTAAGAAGCGCCTCTCATCTCGAACTTAGTGATAATATGTACACTTAACCCCTCCACTTCGTCTCTTCTACGCTGAACAACTCGGTAAGATATAAAAATACGTCCTCAGGCTGAAGGTCAACGTGATGGCAGGGGATATATACGTAACATCATCCCACCTGCCACTTATTTTCACCTATAAGGAGGGATGAGGCAGATTCCACAAACAAGGGAAGGCGTTAAGTGCCAGAATTATCAACACCACGTCCAGGGAAGTGGGCCTCACACTCATCCACTAGCCATTCAACCAAACGGAATCTTATCTCCACCTCACATCCCAAGCTAAGTTATTATTATTTACCCAGTCAATGTCTATAAAAAGGAAAGAAAAAAAGATAAAAGAATGATGAAGCAAGAGAAAGAGAAAAAGAATGATAAGAGAGATAAAGAATGATAGAAAGAACGTGAGAAAAAGAAAATGAAAACTAAGATAATGAATGACAGAAAGAACGAGAGAAAAAAAAAGGAAAAGAAAGAAAGATGGGTGTCGAGTTCCTTCCTTCATCCCATCAAAGACAATTTTTCAGCTGGCCTTTCACTCTACTTTTCTTCGTCTGCGTCACTGCTTAACTACATTTGGTAAACTTCAAAGACATTCTGGAAAGCAAGGGTTGGCAATGTGATGGAAGAAAATGTGTGAAGATTGAACCTAAGTAGCCTTGGAGCTATGTCGATTGCCAAACACATTCTTGTAAGGATAGGCTTTAGAGAGACATTATTATTATTATTATTATTATTATTATTATTATTACTGGTAGTAGTAGTAGTAGTAGTACGGTAGGCTAGTAGTTTTTTAATGGAAGTAGGTTAGACTAATATTGTTGATCTAATAGCAGTATTTAGTTAGTACCAGTAGTAATAGTCGAAGAATATTAAATAGAATAACAGTACAGTGATAGCAGCCTACTTTTACTAGTCTTACGTACCCTTCCTCCCTCCCTGTCTCCTCTCCTCCCCTTCCCTCCCTCCTTCCCCCCTTTCCTCCCCTTCTCTCCAAGTGTCATATTATAACAGGTTTCCTACGCTCTACATCCACCATACGCACACACACACACACACACACACACACAGCCATTCACCTCACATACACAGTGAAGTACACACACACACACACACACCATACATACATGACTAATACATAATGCAAACCTACGCACAAACCATACATTGACTAACACCTGGCCGCGCGCGCGCACACACTATCCACACACACACACACACTATCCACACACACACTATCCTTTTAAACACTCCATTAAGCACTGTCCATGTAAACATAACGTCCATTTAAATAGTGTCCATTTAAGCGCGCGCGCACGCACACACACACACACACACACACACCATTTTAACACGCTGTCCATTGAACGACACTAGCTATCTACACACACACACATTAAACCTATACACCTGTTATACAATCTATCGCTATGCGAATTTAAACTCATACTGCTTGGTCAGCACATCCAGTATTTTATTCAAATTAACCCCAGATGTGCCTGGTCATCTCACTGGGCCATAGGAGCCCCCATTAACCCTCTCATCAGCGGGACAAGTCTGGTTACCGTTAAGGGCCATGTTATAAAAGGCAGGCTCCGTGGCTCCTGTCTCTTAGCGATTAATTATCCTTATTGCAACCAAGCATTCTCCTGCACGTTAAAAGCACACACACACGCACACACACACACAAATACTCACACATACACACTCGCACACCAAATCAAATACACACACACATAAGTACAAACACACACACACGAGGATGCTGTGATGTAACGTTCAGAATAAATCGCTGAGGAAAAAGTGTTACGAACTGCAAAAACCACTTATAATGCTATCCTGACTAAGAGTTCACAAGAGTCACCATTAACTCTTGGGAGAACTCTTGGAAATTAATATAAACACTTGCTTTTTATTTGTTTATCTTCTTAACTGTGGGTGAGTCAGGCTGCAAGTGTTAAATATTGGCTCAGAACTGGGTTAATGTACACCTGTATGACACACACTTATAAATCACTGCATACACAAGCATACACCACACATCAGTCAGTACACACACACAAACATACATACACCACACATCAATCAATCAATCTACACACACACACAAACATAGATGCGCCACATATCAATCAATCTACACACAAGCAAACAAACATACATACACCACACATCAATCAATCTACACACACACAAACATGCATACACCACACATCAAACAATCTACACACACACAAACATGCATGCACCACATCAATCAATCTACACACACACAAACATACACGCACCACACATCAATCAATCTACCCACACACAAAACCAATCACATAGACTACACATGCCAAAACATACACAAAACACAAAACACGAGTACACACCAATCAAATACACACACGCAAATCAAATACATACGCACACTCATCAATTTGAACAAAATATGAGTACAAACCAAATACAACCAAAACACACACACACACATGAACAGACTACACAATCGTCAACAGAATAAAAGTACACACACACACAAACCACAAATGCAGGCAACATACACGTACACAGTAACAGTACACATCAGTAACACACACACACACACACCACAATTATTTCCATCCCCGATATTGAATTGGTTACTGAAAAAATCTCTCTCTCTCTCTCCACACACACCTACCACAATCAATTCCATCCCAGATACTGACTTCAATAGGGTACTAGGAAAACTCTCTCTCTTTTATCTCCCCCCTCCCTACCTTCTCCATTCTCTTCCGCTCTCTTCCTCCGTCCTCTCATTCTTCTTATCTCTCACTCACCCTCTTCCTTCCTCCCTCCTCCGCCTTCCTCTTCCCCTCACCCTACCTTGTCATTTCGTCTATCTGGATTTATCTTCTCCCTTAAGTCCCCTGTCTTCCTCACATTATCCCTTCCTCTTCCTTAACCCTTCTCCCTGTACTTTTCTTCCCTCCATCTAATCCTCTTCCTCTCTCCATTCCATCTCTTCTCACAACCTCTCTCTCTCTCTTTCCCCTCACTCCCCTCCTCCTGACTATTTCTTTTCTGTACCTCCCCAGTTTAGTCCACTAACCCCCCCTTTTTCTCTTCCTAAGTTCTCTCCATTTCTCTTTTCCTTCTCTTCATTTTTACATTTTCCTCTCTCTCACTTTCCCACTAAATCCTCTCCTCCTCTCTCTGCCTCCCCTCTTCCTATATTTTCTCTTCATTCTTTTCATGTTCTATATTTTTTCCTCTCCCTCAATCCCCCCTCTTCCTCTTCGTCCTCTCTATACCATTCTATTTTCCCCTCCCCGTTTGCCTCTCCACTCCCCTCACCTCTTCTCTCCTTCTCTTTCTTCCCCTCCTCCACTCTTTCCCTCCCCCCCTCTTCCTCTCTTTCCCTCACCTCCTTCTTTCTCTCTTTTTCTCTCTCCATTCTCTTTCTCCAGCCTTTGTATTTCGGGCCATCGCGTTTCACTCATTCTTACCTTAGCACGTGTCGCAGCTCCCTGGTTCCAGACGCATGCGTATTCCAGGCGACTCCTACGTTATATCCCACTCCAAATTAACGAACACAGACAACGTAAAAGGACACTATGGAACACAAAACGGGTACAATGGGGCATGGAACAGCTGCCGTACACTCACTCCACCGTCACATCGTCGACTGAGCCGCCCTTGCCACTGCCAGCCCGAAACCCCCCGCGCTGCCGGCGTCACCTGGGCAACGTGTCGTACCGCATACATTTTTTTCCACCCCATCACTGCCCATTTATCCCTCCTATTCTGCTGGATGTCTCACTGTTTTGGGTTTTCGGGCGCCCTCATTGCCCCCTTCGTTATGCCCCATTAGCCTTATCGCCGTTGTTAAATCGCCGTATTGATTTTGCGGAAAGCGTCTCGTACCGCACAAGGTTTTCCTGAATTTTCGTTGTTTTTGGAGCTCTTTTAAATTTTACCCATTTCACCGTACTACAGGCGTGATATATTTCAGCTGATTTAGTTTTATTCCCATATGGTTACAATCTGTCAAGGGAGCCTCCGCTTTATTCTCTACGGCTGCGTTTCTTCTCGTATAGCTCGTCTAGGGGTCATGTTAGGCTAGGTCAAGCGAGCGCAGGTTATATCTGGTCAGTGCTGGGCAAGTTGGGTCAGAATGGATAAGCACAGGTCAAACTGGGTCATGTTAGATATACCCGCGTCAAATTTAGTCAGAGGAGATATGTTGGGTTTGGTCGGATTAAGACTTTGGTCAACTTGGTCCAGGTTGACATGACAAAATTAGTGTTTTGAAAATTTTTTGGTGGTATGATATACTAAGGTGATATTAATTAAGCTACAGTTTGATTACATCATGTTAGGTCATGTCGGTTAATCAACAGTGAACTATAATTAGATGTTAAAATATGGTTTAGTTGGATCTTTAAATTTTTTTGTCACATTAAGACGGATATGATAAAAAATGAGGTTAATAAACCAGGATCCCCCCCCTCCCGAAAAAAAAAGTGATATGGAATTGTTTGTATGCTGTGTTGCTAATCTCTTGGAGTAATTTATGGTTTCAGATTAGGCTGCAAGGCCGGATCCAGCACTATCCCAAAAACGCGGGGGGAGGGGGGTGATCTAGCGGAATTACCACAAGTTTGAATTAATGCTGAGTCATGACCAAAATCCTCGAAATTTATGACCAAATCCCTGCTTTCATTTAAATTATTATATGAATCTATTTATATACGATATTTATTGTATATATTTCAGTGAATAACAGTTCCATAATTATTCATTAGTCTGCCTAAGATGGGGGCGCGCGTCCCCCCCCCCCAAATTCGTGCCCGCCCTAGATTAGTTTTTTTTCCTTTTTATTAGATTAGGTTGGGTTTTCATTTTCTTAGTATCAGGTTAGTTAGTGTGTTAATCTGAGGTTAGGTTAGTTTTAATAATGGAAGAAATTATCCTGGGAAAATCGAACTTAGCACAAAAACAATAAAAATAAAATAAAATAAAATAAATACAGAACGGAAATCTACATCCAGGTACCCAGACACCGCTCCTGTGTGTTAAAACGTAAAAATCCCCGACCCCTTGCAGCTCAGATGACTAAACGTGGTCAGATTAGAGGCTTCGCTTTACTAATAACCAAGGTGACTCATCTCTGCCTCACAACTAAGACTTATCGAATTTCATGCAACCAAGACAGAGAATTCAACTTACCAAGCGGCCTACCTCCGTCAACCAAAAAAGACTATATATGGTAAAAGGCGTTGGCTAGCAAAAAAAAAAAAAAAAAAAAAAAAAACTGTGGAGTCATTGATTTCTTAACCTAACCTTATCTTACCCAACCAAAGAATATGGAGGCTTACCTTAGTTGATTGATGGGACAGACAGAGCTTTGTGGAAATTATCAAAAGTGCTCCCTTTCGACGAGGCCGTCTTTCGAGAGACGACTGCAATGTCTTGTTATTTATTTTCTGAAATTTCGTCCCAGTCACACAGTTCATCCTTACTGACCTTCTTAAATATATTATGAGCACAAACGATGTCGCTCAGTCCACTTCTGTCTTCTAAGCAACGGATAATCTGCGATACATCAGCGAACACCGCAACACTCGTCCATGTAACTTGAACGTATCGCCTCAGTACGTTATAGACATAATAAATCATATTTCTAGTGATGAAATCAGATGAATTGATGCTCATTTTGGGAAAAGAAAGGATAATAGTAAATAATAAAGGATTCAGTAGTATACAATGATGCGCTTTTGTTCAACCTAGAATGAGATTCATTCGTCTATAAAATCTGCGACGTAGGCGGCGGGAAAGCTTGAATTGATTACCACAGCAAAACGTTATTAAGTTTATAGAATGTCTTTGTTGGTAATAATGGCCTCTTAGAAAGCCCGACTTAACGTAATTCCATTACCTGCTGTTTGCATAACCCCTTTCCTCACCTACCTGTCCTCATTCATTCAAAGTCTATAATTTTTAAAAATGATTGGGATGACATTGCTGAAACTAGCCTACATTCTGAAATAAAAAAAGAAGTGAAGTTTAAATAACTCTTGACACGCTACATATGATGTAACTTGAGAATATTAAGGTGCATTATTATAAATGTATTGCTAAATGTGATTTAAAAAAAAAAAATCTTAACCCCACGAAACAACGGACCAAGGAGTCTCCCTGGCACCTCTTTACCAATTTATTTCTATCTATCTATTGCCAGACGCCATAATCCCGTAAGGGGTGGCCATTTGACTCTGAGGTATTTGTTTTACAGGGAGGGGCACTAACCCTCCACCAACCCACTTGCTGACACGTTTATTTCTGCATATGATAATTTTCTCTTGAATGTTATTTATGCAAACCATTTTGATATACCATAAATAATACACAGGAATGGTTATGACATAATTACACAAATATCGCCAAGGAAGGAGTACCAAAATCCTCCTAAACTGAATAAAATTATAGCACAAAATTGGGTTAGATTGCCTTACTAACTCCTCTAATTGTGTTGGAAGAACGCCTTCTTGTGGTGGCATTTCAGCAGAAAGCCTTAACTGCCTAGATAAAGCAATTCCCCTATCCCCCTAAAAGAGGCGAAACGGCAAATTTAGCATGCAGTCCACAGGGTTCACATTTCAAATTAACCTTCAGCCACAATAACAACTCCTCCAGTACAATAACTTTTTAAATTACTGTACTGTATTACTTTTAACTTCCAATGGCTTTCTTCAGCTTTGGAGATAAAAATAGAGGGCATGGATACAGCCTCCATACCTCTTCAATATCAGAGCAGTCTCCTATGTTGAATAAAATAACCTGGAACCGATACAAAGTCCTTGGGCTGAAAGGGTAAACTTACAGGTGAAGTTAAATTAAACCTTCCAAGTTGAGGATATTTCATTCTATTTTTGCTCTGCAGTTTTATTCGGCAAACTATAGATATTTTTCTTTCATTTTTTTTTCTATGGACCCTACCTCATTTGATTTGTGGGTGGGAAAGAGAAGAGATGACAATGACAACAATGAAGACAAATGATGATGGTTATCATCATCATGTGGTGTCATCAACAACACTGGGAAACACTCCTAAACTATCTTCCTACCACCCGAAAGGTGGGTGGTAGACTGCAGGAAAAGAGGAACTTCAAAGAGCAGTCCACTGGGTTTATGTCCAGCTGAGCCTGGGGCAACAACACCCTTCAGAAATTTGATGTGGGGGGGGCAGAAATATGGTAGAGATAATGGAGGAATGGACAGGACCAAAAGCTTGCTTCCAACAAAAACAAAAAGAGCAAGCATCACCCCTATACACTTAGCCTCTACTCAAAAAATTAAATAAAAACAAAATGAATCATATCAAATTTTTCACAATCCATAATTATGCAAATGGTACTCACAGCCCAGATGGAAATTATGTATCCCTCTTACACTGAACTCTTGCTATCACTAGATGATTTTACCTAACTCTGGAGAGTTTTTAAACTGGAGACGTTAAAACTTTCATTACAAGAGGTCTTCCTGAAATTGAATATTATCATCTACAGGCAGCAAGAATAAACCCAGGCAAGAACTCTTAACACTAATATGGTTCAAACAATTATACCAACAGAGAAACTACATTTAGACCATGGTGCTGGAGAGAGATGTCTTCACGTGGTGGCTCTAATAAACCTGGGTGGCTCCTCTGCCTAGCCGTACATTCATCCTTCAACCTCCCTATCCCCCAAAGGAGAATGGTAAACTGTAGGAAAAGGGCAACTTCAGCTTGCAACTCACCAGGTTCACATTCAGATAAGCAACAACTTACACCATATAAATTGGGTACACAAATGACTACTATGCAATGCAAAATGAATTAAAGCATATACAGTAAACATTGTTTTAACTGAGGGCACACTTCAGTTCTTGTGGGCACACATACATGCTTACAACCAGTTTATATGCAAGCCACGTCAACAAGTTCATCATCATAACTGTCATCAACCCAACTTTTTTCATTTCCTATCTAACAATTTGATTACAGTACTTCATCCTCAGTCAGTACGAACACCATAATACTCCTTTAAGTTCTACTCATTAATTTCTTTGCAATCCTGACGGCCAGACAAACAGAAAATGCAACTAACAAAAAGGAATGTGTACCTTCATTATACTTTTGATAAAAGAAATATCTAGAGCTGAACTACTATGGAGCAAGTGTATTTGAAAAATATGTTCTCAAAGGATAATACTTTACACACATGACAGCCAAAATGACGCAAAGATGCATACCAAAACAAAACATAACATAACTCAGGAACAACCACTCAGCACCCCACTGTGCTGCCACTTCTCACATCATAACACACTTACTCACCTCAAGCACCTCCTCCACACAACAGACAATCCTTCAAAACTGCCTCTATAAAAGTTCTAAGAGGGGTGAAGTGGCCGGATATCTGCCACCTATCAGGTTCACAATAGTGCTCCAGGGGCTAAACATCAACTTCTTCATCCAATCCCTCCATCCCTCTGAACAAACTTCCTTATCTTCTGCATATCATCTCACTCATCCTCATCTTCTCAAGTTCTCAGCATAAGTTACCTATTCTGACGTGTTGTTTGCTTTGAAAGGTTAAGTAAACATGGAGGCCAACCATGAGGCGCTTAGCCAAGGTGCTCTGTAACTTAGGATTCTGAGCCTGTGGAGAGTTTTTCACCCATTATCCTAGAATCCAAAATCACTGATTCATCTTGATTACCACAGTTACCTCCTCCAAATATTACCCTACTTACTCATTTAGCCTTTCAACATACAAATGGGGGCATGGACACCAGAGCTGAGTGACACCAGCTGTCTACACAAGGATCTGAACCCTAGTGCTTACTGGGCTAGCTATGATAATAATTCAGCCACTGTGGTGATGGCTATAATAAATTACAGAAAGATTGCCTATTAACCCCTTTGTACCAAGGAAACCTATTATCTTATTCTCACTATCTCCAGATGATTTTATTTAATTCTGGGAATACCAACGATGGTCATCCTTCAGTTAAATGGAACAATCTTGTGGTAACTCAACAGACCAAAATATAAGTCATGATGTGGGGTAAGTCATCCTGTAAAGGAGAGAAACTGACTAATAAAGTCCCACTACTACCAATTTGGCTAAATTGCCAGCATCCCAAAGTATACAGTATGATGCAAATGGAAACTGCTGTGCTATTTTAGAACACATTTCCTGACTTACAGTGAAGAATGGCTGTATGACATGGTGTCTAATCGTGATGCAAACTCTCTGACTATGGTGAATAAAATCTCCAGACATCAACCAGAAAACAATACCACAGAAGTACTAATGATGTGAATGGGTTAAAGAGATTGTGATTTTTTTAACTCCAATTTCTACCTGCCAAACAGAATCTGCAGTCTGTGAGAATGAAATATCAAAACTGTAAATTGCGGTGAAGGATTAATCCTGGGTGACTATGACAGATAACAAGTAGCTTGAATTGCATTCTTCTTGTGCAAAGAAGCTCATAAATGCCTATGAAAGTCAATAATTAACTCTAACCCATGGACTGCAAGCCACAGCTCAGGCTGGGTAGCATTGTGCTGCGAGCCACAGCTCAGGCTGGGTAGCATTGTGCTGCGAGCCACAGCTCAGGCTGGGTAGCATTGTGCTGCGAGCCACAGCTCAGGCTGGGTAGCATTGTGCTGCGAGCCACAGCTCAGACTGGGTAGCATTGTGCTGCGAGCCACAGCTCAGGCTGGGTAGCATTGTGCTGCGAGCCACAGCTCAGGCTGGGTAGCATTGTGCTGCGAGCCACAGCTCAGGCTGGGTAGCATTGTGCTGCGAGCCACAGTTCAGGCTATGCTGGCCATGCATCACCGTTAACAACTCGACTCCCATGCAACTTACGCATGGTGCTACATTAAGACGGAGAGAGAGATTTTTTTCTCTTCACCAGATGATGCCCTGGATGTTTATCTTCAAGTTTATNGCATTACGTGAGCAATAAACCCCAACCATCCCTTGGATATAAACCTTCACGGCTCAATCCGATTGGAGCGCCGTAATTACCCACTAAACCACCAGGTGCCAAAATTTGGTTATATGGTTACCACCCAGCACTGTAAATGGTTTCCTGGTGTACAAGAAACCATTTGGCTTGTCACTCAATAAACAAAAACAATTTATTTTTTATTTTTTCACTACTCCCCTAAGTAAACTTACGCATGATCCTACGCAAAGACAGAGAGAGAGAGAGAGAGAGAGAGTACTTTTTTCCACCAGATGATGCCCTGGATTTTTATCTAAAAAAAAAACACACACATTTTTTGTGCACCACGGGGTGGGATAAAAAAAGGTAATTGCGTAATCCACGGGTTAATCTGATGTAGCTTTCATTTCATCCTTTGCATTTCAAAACATTTACTTTCAGCTCAGGAGAGAATTATTAAACAGGAGTATGACAGCCTTCATACACCCATTCACTACCAGGGGACTCAAGAAAAAGTTAGTATGGATCAGTTTAGGATAAATCTCCAAAGGGACATGTAGATTCAATCCTCTTTATACTTCATATCTCACAATAAAAATGCCTTCCCACCTTCAAACAGTAACAATATGCATTATGGTTAGAAATAATTAAGAGTACAAAAAATATCTTTGTATCATCCAGACTCAATGTGTCATTTCAAACTCTACGTATTAAAAAAAAAAAAAAAAGTTGAAACTCCACAAGATGCAAAGTCTGAGTGATGAGCAAGATTAGCATGACCCTGCACTAATACTGGTGGTGGTGGTGTTGAGGCTGATGGGTATATATTTCCAAGGATCAATGACTATACAACTGCACCTGTGTTTAATGAGGCTCTATAGATATCCATTGTGTCACAGGAAAAACATGTACAGTTTTCTAATCAGTGAAACAGAAATGGTCCAAAGGTAAATTCAATCCTGCACCATCCCAGTCTGCTTAATGTGAAGTCTCCAGAACAAAAAATTATACAAAAGTTGATGATCCAAAACTAAGATGGAATCCCATGCACTGATGTCTGGCACCCTACAGCAAACCTAGCCAAGTCCAGGTCAATGGAAGCCAAGTCATCACCATCCACTCATCCGATGAAATTCATCGTGACGAGATGGAGGATGATGTGGGCGAAGATGAAATCTGCAAAACCTCGTTCAGGGGACACTCCAACAAACTGCAACTTGTTCTGCGGGTTGGCTTGTAAACGTAAGCTCACTGGGGAACAAAGAGAAGAGAGGTGTGAGGGGTTGCTGGAGACTTATCTTTCCATTTTACCGAGTCATATTCTAAATGGCAAATGAGACTTCTTTTCCCCCACAGTAGGCGGTTTACAGGGAATTAAGGACCCCACAACACTGCATAAATGAGAATTCAACTGCACCTATCTCCAGTGATTTATTTTGCACAATTACACCTCCCAATCCTCTTTCATGTTACTGATGAAAACTAAAATGATATAAAAGTGGCTACAAGAGAATGCTAATACATACAGTAAATTTGTTAAAGAAGAGGTGCTATGAAGCCTTCTATGCCACCTACAATATGGCCCTGAACAAAAAGTTCCCAAAATGATATGTGCTGGTACTTAAAATTCTCTCTATCTCAATCTCTTCTTCCACTCCTAATTCTCTCACCTACAAAATATTTAACAATTTTCTCTCAAACAGTCATAAGTCTCCCCCTTACATCACAAACTGCTTTACTTTCAAACACTCTCCTTATCACCTTGTTTTTCTTAATTCTGTTCACTAGCCCATACCACAGTGGTGAACAGTGCAATACCATTAATATTATTCAACTCCACACAACACTGCATACCTTCTACTCTATACTCCACATCAAAACTTACTTATTCCCCACTAATGCTTATTCTGACTACAATTCTTACCCTATCACCTGCATTAAAGAATTTCAACTTAACTGCTTAGATGTAGCTCCCTGGCTAGTGTCCACATTTCACAATCACAGGCACGGCTGATAGATAAATAGATAGATTCAGAGACAGCAGAAGCACTGACTGATATATTTTACAGATATTTAAACAGACAGAAAGAAAGACAAGGGACAGATGGATGGAGGATCTATCTAATGTCAGACGCCTAAATCCTGGATGGGGTGACCACACACAAATTGCCTCTACATCACCCTATTCTCTGTCATCAAGCTGCCCGTCCTCCGGCTCACACCACCCTCATTTATATACCTCTCCACCCCATCCCACCACCTCATCCTAACTTTCTTCTCTCTCCCCCCCAACTTTATTCACACAGGCTCTCCTAGCTAGTCTATCATTCTCCATTCCCTCCGCAAGGAAATGGAGAAGAGGACTGGTGGCATGAGAACGACGGGGCAGAAAGCATGAGAATTATGTCGAGTGTGCTGTGGCTGTGCGATGTAAACATGCTAAAAAATATTTAGATTAACAATGGTCACAAATTTTATGAAAACTTGGGAAGAAATAACATAAACAAAACCTTGGTAGACATAATGAAAGAATGTTGCATTGTAATGGGGTAATGGAATGTGTGTGTG
The DNA here is from genome assembly GCA_018397915.1 of Birgus latro. Taxonomy (NCBI): domain Eukaryota; kingdom Metazoa; phylum Arthropoda; class Malacostraca; order Decapoda; family Coenobitidae; genus Birgus; species Birgus latro. Next base: position 15,450 of record JAGKTI010001785.1, read on the forward strand.
TGTGTGTGTGTGTGTGTGTGTGTGTGTGGAGA
>JAGKTI010001785.1:20368-76861 GCA_018397915.1 Birgus latro
TGACATTCGTTGCAATAAAACACCCAGTCTGTATACTGCAGACAAAGATACAGAGAAATAATGTCACCTTACCACAGAATAGAAAACTGTACAAAGAAGCTGAAAGAGAATTGCCCTTCCCTCATCTGCCAATCTTACAACACCCTATCCCCCTCTCACATTTCTTTTGCTCACACCATCACCTTACCTCCTAGCACGAAGCAGCCAACAGTACAGATGAAACCAGAGAGGAAGGAGTTGAAGGGGAAGGTTCCAACAAGGCAGCAATATACGAACTGCAGCACGCCCGTCATAAGGACATAGCTGAGGTATGCATCCACCATCTTGAGCCGCTTGGGGGTGTTGCGCATGTACTCATCATGGAAGTTACGTAGCACGCCCATCAATGTGGTTGACATCTATAAAGAGGGGGAGGGTTTTTTAAGATCAGCCCTCGATAGCAGTCTCTCTCTCTCTCTCTCTCTCTGTCACTCACACTCTCACACACACACACACTCTCTCTCTCTCTCTCTCTGTCACTCACTCTCACACACACACACACACACACTCTCTCTCTCTCTCTTTCCAACTTCATTTTGATGAGACAGCTAGTAGCTTATCTCCAAACAACTTACTTCAGCATAAAGACTCTTCAAACTACTGGGTTAGTAACAACCCTAACTCCGTAACTACAAGACATCCTTTGTAAGATGTGTAAATATCATCTGGTGGTAGCAAGAAAAAAAAAAATCACTGGACTGGAGGAATTAGTAATAACCCTCATTATGTTACCCTTTTCAATTTTTTTTTTAACACTATAAAAATGTAACAAAAAAAGGGTGAAACCCCCAAGTTTGGACCAACGGAAAATACGGCTTTGCAGGGCATGGAGAGACCCCTGGAGAAACCACTACATTTCTCACCAGAAATACGCTACCCTGGTGTGGGCTCGACTACCAACCCTACAGTTCTGAAGTATTAGTGATACCACTGAGTTATTCTGGTCCCCCCCCCTCCCTTTTTTAAAATATAGTAACCCATTATAATCACAATAAACATTGCTCAATACTGTACCGTACTACTCCACTGCTACCTTTAAGGCTGATTTGTTAGTTCTTTCAATCTACAATACCAGTTATATGGAATGAGTTACAATATTTTGGGAAACATCTGAAGATCATTAAACTACTTATATTCCCTTACATTATACACATAAATTATTGCAAACACTATAGCTGATATCATCCTGGAAGAAGGTAGCTGATTTGTTAGTTCTTTCAATCTACAATACCAGTTATATGGAATGAGTTACAATATTCTGAGAAACATCTGAGGATCATTAAACTACTTATATTCTCTTACATTATACACATAAATTATTGCGAACACTATAGCTGATATCATCGTGGCAGAAGGTAGTGTTGAGTGGTCACAGTCTGGTCACAACCTGTGGTTTCCTGGGATGTGACTGGAGGAGAAATATCTTGACAGAAATGGCAGCACAAAACCAGCATAAATTATCAAACTGAAACCTACATACTGTTCTTCAATGATTAATAACAAACACTTTAAACAAAGCAAAAATATTAGCTATACAATGAGCAAATGTTTAATAAAGTGTGTTAAACCTTACAGAATGGAAGCTGTACATTAATATTAGTTAAATTTATGTTTCCAGTCTGTATATAAAGCAGATCTATACACATATTTATTTCACCCCTTCCACTGAGTCTCCCCTACTAAATAAAACTGAATGAAGCTGCCTGAATAAGCAACCTTGGTATCCTCAACAAGATAAGGTCGGAGATCATTACACAGCCTGTCAGATAATGTTTTGGCAATGTATACAATATCACACCACCAGATTCTTAAGAAATAATAACATAAATCAATTGGTTGCTCGGTTCTAAATCAAATTCTTCCACAAATAGAAAATAAGCACGATATTCTGGGGTCTCTAATGTGGTATTAAGCCTTTAGAAACATTAACTCAAGCCTATTTCCCCCCCCCTCTTAATGGTAAAAATATACAAATAAATGAATTTCAAGCCAATATAGGCATTAACCAACCAAACACCACTTAACCGAACCTAGACCCAGGTCATTCGAGCCTATCCAAGACCAATTTCCAATCTTACCCTATAGTCATCGGCAGAATCCATCTTGACTAATTTCAAATTTAAACACACCCGACAGATCCACTTCCAGTTCTCTGGCTGAATCAGAACCACAATGCAACAGCAAAAACCAAATCATACCGGTACTGCCTATGATTATAATGCACCACCGAGGAACAACAACGCATTGCTTTCACTGGACGATGCATAAGCAAACCCCCAGCACATGCATACAACAGAGACCCCACAGTATCTCATTTGTAGTTTGTGGAAGAAACGTCTTAGAAGAAAACTCACTTAGAACTGTGCAACGAATTGACTCACTTCTTGGGAATCTGGTGTTATAGTTTTGTAAACATTATCTACCGTTTTTTCTGAGCTGTAAAAAAAACATCACCCGGTCTTAATAAAAAATACATGGAGGCAACACTGAGCTGAAATACTGCTTTGCTTTTAGTTAAACAAATAGACTAGAGAGATGTCAGCTTACCGGTAAAATCAAACTCCCCATTTAAGACAACACAGAACATTTTTCATCACACTGGATAACTTAAATATCTCCCAGATATTACAGTTCAACAGCTGCTTACCTTGTCTGGCTTGGCAGATCCTTAATAGATAAAAATCACCGAACGTTAACTCCACACGAGTCTGACTCTGTGGCAGCTGCCCATATATTTCTTTTACTAAAGACAGCAAAGTTTAGCGACCACAAAACAGGAAATTTGACCAATGAAAACTCAAGATACAAACACCAGCCAATCAAAATTCACCTATTAAAATTCCCTGGCGAAATTCCAAAATGTCCTCACGTTGGTTGCCTCTGATTGGCCAGCGATGTAAACAAGAAAGAAATGAGCCACGCCATCCGAACTATATGTATTATGCTAAATTTCAATATAATGATGACGTAATATTGTCATTTAGAATATTAATATTAGCCTATGGCAAGATTTCGACAGCTGTGTACTAAAATAACGGAACCTTCAGTACTACTACTAATATTGCTTGCAGTAATTTGGTCCTGGAATTAAAGCCCATTAAAAAAACATGGAACTGCTGCAAGCAATGAAAAGATCACCCTTTCTGGCATTAAATTCTTGCATAATTAAACCACCGGGTATCATTACATAACAACGGTACAAGTAATTCAATAATCCCATGTAGTAGCCGCTGTCCTCGTCTGACCACTCAGACAACACAAGTACTATTGATTAATTTATATGGAGTATTGGGTCTGTTTAATGGCCAGTACAGTACAGTAGTTGGAGAATCTTTAATGTGTGAATGAGCATCGTCCCCTTAGCTACCCAGGTAAGGATGAAAGTCTATAGGCAACAAGTTAGTCTTACTGTATTCCTTTTGTACACCAATTTTCACCAGTGTAGTACTTAAAATTACAAATGGGCACTTGTAATTTATTATCTTATTTTTATTTATTATTAGTCAGTGCTAAGTAACATACAGTTAGGTTAGGGTTCTTAGGGGGAGTGTCATTATTACACCATTTAGTACCAAGCTTCTCATGATTCATTTCCAGTTCCAGTTGAGGTTCGTTACCTGGAGGTAAAACAATGGTATTCCGGAAAGAATAATTCATTACCCAGCAAAACTGCCCCTCTGCATTATGTTAGGACACCATGGATTAAGTTAGGTTGGCCTGAATGTTGTTTCGTGTTTGGTTCTGTGCTATTCTTTTCTGGACAAAGCTGGTCAATATTTAACCTTTCAGAGCAATGTTGTTCTCATCGAAAAATTACCTTTTTTTTTTATCATTTGACTCCAAGAGAGGTAAACTGCTTTTTTTCTGCTGTGGCCGAGGGATTTGCACCGCTGACTAGGAAAGTACTGGCCCATTAGCACCAGGGTTCAAATTACGGCATGAGCAGTTGATGTTACTCGACTCAGGTGTCCATTTATCCTCTGGGTTGGTAGGTAAAATGAGCACCAAAGGTAACACCTAGGGGAGGTAACTGTGGTGACATGGATGATGTACTGTATTGGCCTCGTTTCCCAGGATACTGGGTGAATAACCTGCCACAGATTCAAAAGCCTGTGTTACAGAGATGAACACCGCAGCTAACTGCCTCATAGTGTCTGCCTCTACCTTTACCGTTACCTTTTCCTTCAGCTGACCAAAAATTTGAGTACAGTAACAGTATAATATCCGAGTGTGCCCTGAGGAGTCAAATGATTAACGTAATGAAACTATTTTATACACCTCTTTGACTAATATGATTGCAGTTAATGGTATGTTGATTCCCCCCCCCCCCACAGAAGTTACCAGTGATACCTAGATTATCTGAAACAGGTGTTGAAGAAATGAGGCGTAGTGATTTTCTTTTTAATTCCAAGGTGTTGCATCTGGGCCATATAAAATTTATCAAGTTTGGTTGCCAGTACATAATGGAAGAGAAATCAGTTAAATATTATAGTGATATGGTAGTTTCAGCTCCTTGCATCAGACTTAAGATATATTGCCTCAACATAAAAAAGGAGTTGTGTGGCATATATAAATGAGAAATTATCATGGTCAAGGAGCTAGTGATAAGGAGCACTTCATCATGGCTTCGAGTGAGATGACGCAAGTAATCTACTGTACACATTAACTGTCCATATTTTAACCTGCCCATTGGTCTTGAAAAATACTTGGTAGATTAGTCTTTTGTTTTAGTTTACTCACAGCAGAATTTGGAAGGAAAGCAAGATATTATTTCTTGACATGAACGTTTAATGACATAACCAATGTCTTCGATGAGGCATATATGTGGGCCAGTACTTTATTTAACTCCCTCTGGTGTTAATCTCTGTAGTTACTCATTTAATCAAGCCTTAAATCTGACTGCACTTGGCCATCAGAGGCAGGTTTTGGTGAGAATTGTCAGAATAAATTTTGACCAGTTTTGACAACAATTTTAAATATGGAGACTGTTGCCAAAACAGGTCAGCTGATCTTGTAGTCACATTTCACTTCATTATATCATGCCATTTAAATGACAGACATAAATCTCATGTCCACTGAACTGTTTCCTTCACCACAGTAGCCTCTATTTCATTTAGTAAGCCAAAACACTTTGTGTGTTTACATTATGGAGAAGTTAATACTGTATTGTCAAGATCAGTTAAAATACCTTGAGCACAACACTGACTAATCTTGACCAAGATTCAATTTCATATTAACTTTCGGTACTTGTGAAAATGGGTATTGCCATGATAGTCAATATACAATACCAAGATAAGTCAAAATAGCTTGACTACTAACATTGCAGAAACCCACCTCAGCTGAGCTAGAAGGTGTCAGAAATCTTTGTCAGATTAGAAATAATATGTTATACAATGTCATGATTACTCCCCAAACCTTACATCATGCACCATTATCCACAGAGACAGAAGACTGAAGCACAACATAAAAACTCCACAAAGGAGCCCTGTGACAGTTTAAGATGGAGGACATTGAGGATGTGAGGGTTGAGGCTTTGACTAACTCACGCTTTGTCAGACCCTTTCTCATGCACTACAAGCAGGTGATGTCTTGTTTCTGTTGCCTGATGCTGTATCCTTTGAGGGGTGTATTTAAGAATATGACCTCCAGATGTTTCTGTTCCTATTAAGTAACAATGCCTCTTACATCACACTGCCTTACTTTCTGTCATGCCTGTTTCATCCTTGTTACCCCCAGCCAGTTAAGGATGTTTTCTATACTGGAGGGGTTTGGTACAGCCTTCAGTTACCTCATCAGTCCAGGATGGGGATGCCCACATTACACTTTTTTGATGTAGTGCACATTTTGGTGGCTGCACAAGTGACAAGCTAGATGATGTCTTGTAACCCACAAAATCCTGTAATACATTAGATGGTAACTGCATAACCAATAAATTAATGCCTAGTAGTCTAATAGGTTTAGGTGTTCCAACCAGATGTGAACTATACATGTCTTAATCCAAGGGGTGATGGAGTTGTTGCTCACATAAAACCAAAAATTGAATAATTTAATGCCTTACTAACCTGCCCATCTACACCTTCTCCCACAGAACAAGGAGGCCAAATCCTGGGAGCTTGTGAGTCTACATGAGAGTGTTGCCATCATCATCTTCAACACTCAGCGTAACAAACTGATCTTCGTGCAACAGTTCAGGCCAGGTGAGGTTTGAGAGTCTGCTGCACTTGGTGTAATATAGGTGCCTTTTTGTACCTAAAACCCAGATAGCTTATTACAGTATTTCTTATTGGATGAGATGGAGGAATGGAGTGGAGAGGTATATGATAGAGGGGTGTGTGAGCTGGCAGAGGGCAGTGAAATGGCAGGGGTCAGGGTGTCATGGAGGCAATTTGTTTGTGGCCACCCCTTACGAGATTAAGGCATCTGGCAATATTTAGATATGAAATAGCCATGGCACATATTTAAAGTGGGTTTTGGTAGTTACTCTGATCATATGTTATCACACTGTTGGTTGATGTTGATGACATACAAACTTACTTAGCCATTGTAACAATTCACAGGCACCTCTCTCCAAACACCCCTTCCTGATTTGTATGTAACATGGGAAAGGTTTAATTCTAGTTTTCACTGTCTGTCTTTGGATGTCCAAGTCCTGCAGTAGACCATATACTGTATGAATTGACAAAGACAAGTTTTCCATCCAGTCATCATCATCATCATTATCCTAACCATAAATGCAACTAATAAATGGGGTGTAGCATGCACAATTAGGAAAGGGAATGCATCAAAGCAGAACTGTCAACATAGTTTCTAAAGAAATAGAGCATACATTACTTCCTTCATTTTGTAAACCTTTGAAAAATTTGCATCCACACCACAAGCATAGGTTTTCATAGTGTATGCTTCTTTTGATTAAGTTCTTAACCAATACCTGCATATTTACAGCTGATCTCCCTTTCATCATCATCATCATCATCATCCAGACCTCCCACTCCAAGGTAGGGTGAGGTAGGGTACAGAAAGCCAGACTAAATGATACACTAAATAATACAAAGCATCGCATCCATTTTCCTTCCTGATCAGCCGTGTACTTCAGTGGGCTACCGGCGCAGTGCAGAAAGAATGGTGTCAAAGTAGACACAACCAAATACCCTGGGAGTGATGGCATAACCCTTGAACTGTGTGCCGGCATTGTGGATAGGGACATGCCACTCGAGGACATTGCTAAGCTCGAGGTGCTGGAGGAGTGTGGTTATGACGTACCCATAGAAAAGTTCCAGAAGGTCAAAACGTTCAGGTGTGTGTGTATGCTTACAAAGTAAGAAAACTTATGTAGTATTAAGTAATGGAAGATGGTGTTGTCAGGATGTGTATATATGACTGCTGCTGCTGCAATACAGTATAAAATGATAACCGTAAACAGAAAGCTGGAGTTAAGTATCATGTGGCTTTTCAGTGTTATACAATTGATTGTGCTCTGTTATTTTTTATTTATGATGTTCACTGCTTCTTCTTATGTCAACAGATCTGGGGTGGGAGTATCAGGTGATCGCATGAACCTCTTTTATGTTGAAGTGGATGACAAGATGAAGGTATCCCAAGGTGAGGTGTAATAAGAGGTGCAGGGGGTGGTGGTGGTAAGGAAGAATGGCAAAATGTTAGGCAAGAGGTTAGAAAATGAAGTTGAGTGGTAGAAGTGGAGGCATGGGTGCTAACTACTGTATAAAGTGAGGAAGTAAGGTACAGGAAGAGTTGCAGTGAATAGGGGAAGGGGTGGGCAGGTGCAGCTAATCATAGGAAAACATAATTAGGACACTTGAAATTATATGCAGATAGAAATGCATTGTAGCCAACTGAAACACATAAAAAAGCAAAATAAATGAAGCTATTATAGTCTGTCCTCATGTTATACAGTTAGTATATTAGTCTTACAAAAACTGGCAAAACAGCAGAACAGGCAGCAGTGGAACATTAATAAGCTATTTTCTGTATTTTCCTGTGGACTTAACAGGGAAAAGGCATGTTCTAAAAGGTGACATACTGTATACGTAACAAGTACTAAATGTGCAGTACAAACTAACTCTACCATTCATCAGGCAAAGCAGCTTTAAAGGTAGCAGTGGAACTTCTCAATTTCTTGTAGACTTAAAGCAAAACAAGAATATTAAATTGAATTATAAAAAGGAATTACTGTACCAGCTAAATCTAACGATCCTCACCAGGTGGAGGTTTGGCATCAGAGGGCGAGATGATCGACGTGGTGGAGAAGAGTGTGGAGGAGGTGAGGGCCATGGTGGACAGCACAGATGAGGTCATGTGTCCCTCTGGCCTGCTCTTTGGACTCTCCTGGTTCCTGCGGCACAAGGCTCCAGCCACACCCTAACCTTGGAGTGTTGATGTAGGACCCCAGAAGGACAACTGCCCACAGGAGCATTCTAAATAGAAGATTGGGATCATGTAATGTAGAACTGAGACACTGCCAGATGGAGATAAGAGAAATACACTGTAGATCTTGTGGGTAATTTTTAGTTAGGATCGTGTGATATGGCAGATTTGAGCATATGGAAAAAAGGATTAGTATCATGTGGTGCAGAACTGACATGCTGCCAGGTGGAACTGAGTGCCTAAAGTATGCTGTTTAGATTTTGTTATGTTGATTTTTAAGTCTAGATCTGGTTATGTGGCACAGACTAAAGTATTTGGAAAGGAGGATTAATTGAAATGCTGACAAGTGAAATTAAGGGCCTGAAATGAGGTGCTTGGATTTTGTGAGGTTAATTTTTAAGTAGGCTTGTGTGATGTGGAGTTGAAATGCTGTCAGATGGACTTGAGAGTCTGAGGAATGCTAGTTTTATCTTGTAATAGGGGGTAATGTTTGTTTGGAGCACAGATTAAATAGGACTGTGTAATACTGGTTCCAGATGCATCCTAGTGGAATTGAGAGCCTGAACTATGCTATGTAGATCCTGTAGTGTGCTGTTTGGGTTCTGTGAGGTGTATTTTAGATAGGATATGTGATTTTGGATGGTATCCATGTGAGGTTAGAAAGTTTACTAACACCTGTCCCTTACTGGTTTAATTCTGATTCTGCTCCATTAATAAAGTCTTGTATGGTATTCATGCAATGTATGTCAATATTTAAAAGATATAAAAAGCAAAAAAGAGGATGTTATTGGGTTCTTTAACATTCTGACGCTGGTTCACGTCTGAGGACGTTTTCATATTTTGTGGGCATATTTCAACTTAACAGTGCACCAGACTCACCGAGAGTGGTGTGGTGGGCTCTCTCGTGCCCCTGAGGGTGTAGGGAGAGGCTAGCAGGGACAGAGGTGGAGTGGGGGGTTGGGGGGAGAGGCACCTGGAGGGGCAGCAAACATTGTACTGACTGCAGTCACCCATCCATGCACTAGTAGGGATATACACCAGCAGAGAGTATGTGCATGCTTTTTTTGTGTGATCTGTCATTTGTGATTGATTTGTAAGAAAAAATATATTTATAAAAAAATCCAAGCTACGAAAATAGGCCTGGTTGTGGGAAGAGGATAGGGTGTGGGGAGCCTGGCATCAGGGGGTTAAGGGAGACTTCAGTTTCTGTAGTATGAAGTAAAGATTCTGTAGTAGCAGTAAGGTGCTGTAGTGTAGTGTACTGTAAAGTGTTGCTGGAGTAATGCAATGTTAACCTCTTTAGTCTGGCTTCACGCGATCACCCTTCCCCCCGTCCCTTTTTTTTTTTTTTTTTTTTATGTCCAGATTTCTTTTTTCTTTGGTATTTAAAGGATTAACTAACACCACAAGTCCCTCCCAAACTGAAGAAAGATATCTGAAAGTAGCGAGAATAAGCTAAAAAGTATGTTATTGGATTAAAGGGGTTAATTCTTTGTGAAGCATAGCCTAGATTCTGTAAGAGGTTTGTCCAAGTTGTTAGGATGTGTTAGGTGTAGATGGTGGGCATTATAAAAGTATGGTAATTTACTCGAATTTATTTATGCACATTAAGAAGCACTACCTCACAATAATACAGTATTAGTAAATCTGAATGCTGTTACAATTTAGTGTTGTTTTGTACTGTAATAAGATACAGGTAAATTAATTTACAGTCTGTTGGAGAGTATATATGCCTTTTATGAGTAGGTATTGATGGTTGGCTGTCACTGACCCTGGGAGTTATAGTACAGCCTACTACTTTAAGTGTTATCTATCTATCTATCTGTATACCTAGGTTGCTTCCCCCAAGAAAAGGGAGGTAGCCGAGACAGGTCAACACACTACCAACTTACTTATCCACTCATACACATTCATTCGCATCTTAGCCCTAAAGGGGAGAAGGGACAGATCCTCACTGCACCACACCACACGAGGGTCAACTACGCGGTGCAGTCAGTGACATCCACAGCAGGGCCCGACAGCAAAGCTGGTTTACCCCTGCCACATCATAATGGATCCAGCCCCTTACCCGCACCTGACCTGATCAGCTGATCAGACAAAATGCAGGAGAATATCCCCTCAGGGCTGTGTCATCTCATCATTTATTCATTCACAATTTCTCTCCATTCATTTCTATCACGCACAGCCACTCTTCCTTGCTCAACAGACAACCCTCTCGCATCCAACGCTCTCTTGACACTGTCCATCCATCCTATTCGTGGCTAAATTCTTGTAATCTACCACATAGTTTTCACAAACAGCCACTGCATGATCACTGGAGGAGTTCTGATATAGTACATCTGTATACCATAATCAGAACATTGGTCCAGGCAAGGGAAGTGTACATTGCAGACTCTTACAGCTGCAACTTTTAATGCAACTGTTCGCCTTCATGACTTAAGTCAGTGGAAGGGCATTAATTCTGCAGATACTGTAATAGGGATTCTGTCAGATCCTTCATACCATCATACCTTGAGTGGAATGTCATACAGCAGTTCCTCCTCCAGCTTGACTATATTTCTCCTAATTCTTACAGACCTTCAGTTCCCTCCCTCTCCTTGTACATACTATATTGATTTTTACCTTTATTTATATTCACCTGTTTTAAAGAACCCATTCATTATAATCCGAATAAAATTATGTGGTGGTAAACAGAAAAAATATACCGTATACAGTAATGGGTTAATGGAGATAATCACTAACCCCTTCACTATCCAGTCTCTCCCATGCTGAATAGTCCTGTGGAAAGACCAAGAATTAAAAAAAAAAAAAAAAAAAATGTAACAAAGGGGTTAAAAGTATGTTATCATTTTAAAAATTCCACAATACAGAGTACAGTATCATAATTAAAATGTAGTTTATAATTCGTAACCTTTTATTTGTTCCATACTGGGTAGTTTTTCTTTAACCCTCTGAAATTTAAATACATTGAAGGCCATGCATCAGTGCACTATGTTTTGAAATCAAGACGTGGCAGGAGATTTCCCGTCATAAATGGTTAGAGACAAAGTTCACCAAATAGAGTATTCAGCTGCATCACATTGTACTTAGGTCATGTCTGTCACTTCCTCTCCTGAGACATCCTAATATATTTCCTCACTCAGCTTAGGAATACAGTATCAACCAGCAGAGGGAAGTGAGGAGTTAATGAAATGATGTAAGTGAAATGTCTGGAGATCTTTTTTCCCCAAATGTGCCTAAATGCTGACAGGGATGTAGGGTGGTATTCTGTGGTTCACATGACCGGGGTTATGAGAGTTTCAGGCCTATAGCAAAACAGGGTAATATGAAACTGACTTTATCACTGCTGAGGTGAAGTACATGAATGAGGGTGGTGTGGGGTAGAGAAGTACATGAATGAGGATGGTGTGGGTGAAGTACATGAATGAGGGTGATGTCGGGTGGAGAATTACATGAATGAGGATGGTGTGGGGTGGAGGGATGGGGTGAAGTACATGAATGAGGGTGCTGTGGGGTAGATGGATGGGGTGGAGAAGCACATGAATAAAGATGGTGTGGGGTGGAGGGATGGGGGTTGGAGAAGTAAGTGAATGAGGGTGGCATGAGTTAGAGGGAGGGCAGTGTAATGGCAAAGAACAGGGTGACATGGAGGGAGTTTGTTCATGGTTACCCCCTCCAAGATTAAGGCACCCATGTATAGATAGGTAAACAGACAGATAGCGCAACAGACAGATGGATACTGACAAACAAACATGCAGACTTATGCAGGATGTTAGAAAAGGCACTATGTAGATGATGGTAGGTAAGACAGCGTGAGGGGTGACTGAGGTATGTGTTAGTGAATGAAAACCAAGTGCCAGATAGCAAAGATCACGTGGCATTATGTTACGATTTAAAGAAATTGTAAGGAGCAGGGAGGACATGGCAGAGAATAATAACATCAATGGGAGGTCCTTAAACTATTCATGTCATGAAACCAAATATCTAACCTGACAGGAGTAGAGGAAAATGGCTGGAAAAAACATGGAAATATCAAGGAGAGGTAGGACAGAAGAGGAGGACAGTGATGTTAAGTGATGAATAAATATTTTCTCAAAATGCTAGCACTAACGGCGAGGTTCTCTGGTCAAGTATGTCAGAATGCACAATACCCAATCCCATCCATGTTAACTAAAGCATTGCAAACTGGTGCAGTTTCTAACGCTTACTGAGAGGGAATATTTTCTTTTTTTTAACTTGAAGAAGACAGAGAAGCACAACAGATTCAAAACCAGCATCTGGGAAAGAATTAATAAGGGAGAGAGCATGAGACTGAGTGTGCATGCTCATACTGTACTTATCCAAAAGAAGCCATGATGACAAGTAAAGACTAGTATAGTAACCTGAGTGTCATCATAAGCCATAACAAGAGTATATCTTGCAGATATACTTACGCTTTATTATCTTAAAGAACTTTTTTTTTTTAACTCTTAGCTTTATCAAAGTCAAAATACAAGAGGCAACTTTGTTGTTCCCGTTTATTCACTATTCAGTTAATTATTAGCATGTGTATACTCCTTCTAGTTTGGCAGAATTTATACTATACTCTTCTCACATTAACTTGGCCTAAAATTGACGTCTCTCCATCTTGAATGCTGAGTTGTAACAATAGATTAACATTAGAATATGAAACTAGTCACGAAGAAGTGATATGGAGAGGATGTAGCGCCGTAGTATTATCTTTTTCTGCCACTGAGCTACGTGAAATAAGCTGCAAAAGGGCGAAAATCTGGGCCAAGTTAAGGTGAAAGGAGTATAGGAAGTTTGCATCTCTTATCCAATCTCTGAAATTGGTTTTCGATCCATTACTAACGATTACCAGCACAGTCTCCAACTGTTGAATGGCTTCACATAAAATGGGAGGCGATTCGGACTGGAAGATGTCATCAGCATATATGATTACCTCTGTACCTGGAGGGAAAGTGTGGCGTGCAATTTTGTCCATTAGTATATCAAACAGCATCGGACTAAGAACACCATTTTGTGAAGTGTCCTGTTCAATTTCTTTTTCGTCAGAAAATTATCTCTGCAACCAAACCCTTGCTAACCGGTGATAGATAGGATCTTATCCACCCGAGTAATTTCCCTTTAACCCCTTTAGCAACTTGACGGTGCCCGCAACTGGTGCAGACGCTGGTGAAGAAACATCTCAGCACCCAAACAATACCCTCTGCTGTCAGATCCGTCCAGACAACATTACCACACACTTATTGTTTGCGAGGGAAAAAAAGAAAAAAAAAAAGCACAACTGGAGACAAAAAGCAGCTTAACATTTCGCCTCTTCTCACTTCCCTCCACTGGTTACTGTTTCTGAAAGAGGGTCGGTATGATAGTTCTCTATTCACAGAAACATCTCTTTGGTATGATGCGTCAAGGAGGTAACTGACGGATATGCCTAAGTGTGAAGTAGGCGCAGTGAAACATTAGGCCAACTTTTGATCATCATTATACATTCAGAGGGCAATTTCTCCCGGCAAACCATCGTATACAGTTCTACAGCTATTATTACTTATATTTATACTTTATTCACCAATTCTTATATTCGTCAACTAAGCGGAATTTCGCATTAAATCAATCCGCAACAGTTCCGAGAAATTCTGCTGTCGAGAATGGGTTGTGGCTTCGTTCACGTCAGTAAAAAATTATTAACGAAATCAATACTGTCAAGATTAAATGAGGTCATACAGTAACTTACAAGCAATCTGAGGTACTTTTCACATCATATATATCATGCTTAAGACGATTTTAATGATAAAATATTCCACTACTAAAGGAATCGGAGAAAGTCTAACGTCAGAGGGGCGGGAAACCGGGTGAGGTTGACAGCTTCTCTCAGTTGCATCCCACATACTTCTGTGGGTGCGCGTCTCTCCGCCTCGACATCATGACATCACTTGTGGTTATTAGATATTAAATCAACACTTGTTCATCATTAATGGTACAAAACTCTATAGCAGCTCACGTTTATAATCGAAGAGCATCTGGATGATAAATCTTGACAATGAAATACGCAAATAAGCATAATAAATGAACATAATACCAATATAACTAATTCAAACTCAAGAATCTTCTGTGAAAGGAATATTTAAACTACAGGAAATATTTACAGAAAGAAAAATGTATAAGAAATTGTTATGCTGTGCTCCTAAGTGGTGTATTCCAAGGTCACCTTTCTCCTACACTGTTTATCCTTCCTCCACGCTCCTCAATGCTCCCTCCTCCTCAACGCTCCTCAGTGCTCCCTCCTCCTCCAAGCTCCTCAATACTCCTCCCTCCTCCACGCTCCTCAGTGCTCCCTCCTCCTCCACGCTCCTCAATGTTCTCTCCTCCATGCTCCTCAGTGCTCCCTTCAGACTCCTCAGGCCTTCCTCCTCCAAACTCCTCAATGCTTCTTTCTCTTCCACCCCTCCATACTCAGTTCCCACTACTTTCTTCCACACTTCCTCCTCCACTCCCCTCCCGTCCCCCTCCCCTTGCCCTGCCACTGGGAAGAAGGATAACACTGACGTGATGCCGTTCGAAGCCATCCCAGGTCCCCGTTCCCTGCCCATCATCGGTACACTACACCACTACCTGCCCATCATAGGTCAGTATTTTGATTTACGGATAACACACACCAAACCTAACGTCACCACGCCCTAATCCACTCCCTGCCCACTATCTGGTCCTTTTTTTACCTTATAGACTGGCACATATTTTTGTCCTTTTGCAGCTTATTTTACGTTGCTCATTGGCAGAATATGACAATACTACTGGTCTGAATCTTTCTCTGAGCAATTCTTCGTAACTAGCGTCATATTCGTCAATAACTGCCACAACACAGTACTCAAGAGGGAAAGATGGGAATGTTTGACAAAGCTACAATAAAATGGATATATCTGCCTGTCATATATCAGTGTTGTATATGGCAGCAGTCATTATTTGGTTCTACAGTCTTACGGAAAACACACAGACTAAACTAAAATACACAAACAAAACATAACGAAACCTAGCCCAACTTTAAATGTAAAATTCCCAGAGTCCAGCCTCTTCATTTTTCTCAACAGGTCAATACTCCCTCAGTCGTCTTCACCGCACCGGTCATCGGAAGCTGCAACAGTTCGGCCCCATTGTGCGCGAGAAGTTCATGCGCGGGGTCAATATCCTATACCTGTTTGACCCGGAGGACATCGAGGTCATGTATGCGCAGGAGGGACGCTATCCGATGCGCAGGTCACACACAGCGCTCGAAAAATATCGCCTAGATCGCCCTCACATGTACAATACCGGGGGACTTCTGCCCACGTGAGTTTGTGGTTGCGTAATTGTGATGGGGACGGGGATGGTTAGGATAATTGTGTTAGTGATTGTGGCAGAAATGGGAGGTTGTGGTAGTTGTGGCTACAGCTTTTTTTTTTTTTTTTTAATAGCACCAAACTCATGCTTATGTCGCCCATAATTCTAATAAACTTTTCTTCAATAATCACCCCCGGAAAGATATGGTGGTCTGTAACAAAACATCAGGGTAGGTCTGTGCCTCATGAATAACTATTTACCTCAGTTTTTTTGCCGTCCGACGATGTTATTTTATCTATATTTATTTATTTATATTTTTCTTTATCGAGACCTCTTCAACCTCTTTCCCTGGCTAAGTAAAAGCAGCATTCATGTACACAAAACCCATGTGGCACAGAAGTTTGCTGTTTTGTTGCTTATTTCACACAGTTCAGTGACACAATAGATGATCCTTTCAACATCCTTTCCACTGCACTTCCTCGTAACTAGCAGCACATCCTAGCTCGGCATTCGAGACGGAGACATGCAATTTTAGGCCAAGTTAGGGTAAAACGAGAAGGTCTTACTGTATTCCACTGTCATAACCACTTCACTGTCACACTTTTTTTTTTTTTTTCAGGAATGGGGAGAGGTGGTGGGAGTTACGCCGGAGAGCACAGCGAGTTTTGAGTCGCGTGGCCAGTGTCCAGTCACGTCTACCCTATGTGGATAAGGTGAGCTGGCTGGGTAGATGGATAGGGAGGTAGATTGATGGATACGTGGATGGATGGATAGGCAGGAAGGTTGACAGGTACGTGGAAGGATGGATGGATAGGCAGGAAGGCTGACAAGTACGTGGATGAATGGATGGTGAGATAGGTTGATAGGTAAATGAGTGGGTAGGTAAGTAGATGGATGAGATATAGGTAGGTACATAGGTAAGTAGGTACGGAGATAGGCAGGTAGGTAGATAGCCTATGTACGATGATTAGCTAAATGGGTGGATGGAACAGCAGATATAGATGGATGAATGGATAGGTAGATAGATGGGTGGGTGGATGGATGGGTAGGTAGAATGCATGTGAGACTACGTATGTATTAGAGATAGATAAGTATGCAGTGCAGAGAGAGAGAGAGAGAGAGAGAGAGAGAGAGAGAGAGTAGGCTGACGAAAATGGGACGGATAGGTAGGGATGATGGTAGGTGGTAGGGTGGAGGTACAGTACACCCTATTAATTCGGACTTTGTATATGGCTGGGGTTGGCCGTGAGAATAACGTAAAGAAAAAGAAAGTATCGAGGACGAACTGTTGAAATATGCCACCGGAATAAGGTGACAAGTAACAAAAATAACATTACAGAAGGCAACTTGCAACTAAAACGAATATTATACCTTTTTACCTTAACCTGGCTCGGATTTTAGTCCTGTTGCAGTTTATTTCCCGTGGCTCCATGGCAAAAGACAGTACTATGACTTTACATCCTTTTTAAAAGCACTTCTTCATGACTAACATCATATTCCAGTGTTACCCGTGACACACCTTGGTATTCAAGATGGAGGGTCGGCAGTTTATTCCTCTACATTTTTTTTTCTTATATAGCACTTCTTCATGACCAACATCATATTATAGTGTATATCTCACCTCACAACTCAGTAATGAAAATGTATAGATGACAATTTCAGGCCAAGTTAGAGTAAAAAGGGTACATCTATGGGCGTATCTCCCACAGGTGTGTCAGGACTTCGCCAAACTCATCACAAACATCTGTTGTCCCAAGACCGGCCAAGTGGAGGATTTTCTAGATCTGGAACGTCGGCTTTTCCTTGAACGTGGGTGTCAATCTGATTGCACGGTCATGGTCAAAAGTCCTGTTACACCTTGGAACTGTCAAAACCTAAGGAATTCTTGAGTGGTAAACACGAAAGTCGGAGTCTCGCGGATTCAAAGCCACAGACATGTATGTAGTGGAACTTTTGACTGTGACTGTACCCGTATTCCCGATGGCAGAGTAGATTTCGTTCTGTCTTTTCCTTGGCGATTTATTTTCATTTTCACACCTTGGTTTTTCTTGCATGAAATGATTATCTGTTTAACTCCTTCACTCTGCTGACGTATTTTGTATTATGTTTGCTATTTCCAGACGAGAGAGAGAGAGAGAGAGAGATACATCACAAGGGTATAACAGTAGCCTATCATCATCATGGCAGAGAATGACATAATATTATTTACTTATTGCAAAATTCATTCACCAAGAACCCCCCTAAACTACTATCCCCTTTTCACCTTAACTTGGCTATATTCGTCTTTTTGCAATTAATTTCATGTAGTTGAGTGGTGGAAAAAAGACAGTTCCATGACTTTACATCCTTTCCATTGCAGTTCTGCGCGACTAGCGCCATATTCTTGTATTAATCTATTGTTACAGCTCAGTTTTCAAGATGGTGATGAAAACATGAGTGCAAACAGTATACCAAATGAAACCCCCTGACTGTCTCTTTGTCAAAATTTTTCAGTTTGTTTCAGCATCCAACATTCGATTTTATTTAGCTCTGGACAGACCGAGCTGGAAGGGTTTGAAATGGCTTTGATCAAACTCTTCACAACTAAAGATTCAAACATATACTTCATTCACTTTAACTAGGCGTAAAATTGTCATCTCTCTCTCTTGGATGCTGGGCTGAAACAACAGACTGACACCAGAATATGATCCAAGTCACGAGGAAGTGGAGTGGAAGGGATGTTAAGCCATAGTACTGTCTTATCCTGCCACTGAGCTGCGGTAAATGGGCAGCAAAATAGCAGTCTCAACATAGTTAAAATTAATGAGCTATACATTGAATAAAATTGTCTCCTGTGTAGCTAGACTAAAAGAATGTCATGGTGTTGGAGGTGTTGTAGCTGTACTAGTAAGTTAGCAGGACCTGGATTTACTAACACCTAGAACTGAACATTCTTAAGGCTAAAGTTAAAAACAGTTACAGAATTTCTCTATGGTGGTATTTTCAGATCAATAAAATAAACATGCAATAGTTACTCCCACCACTTGGCTGCATATATGTATTGCACAGTAAGACCTTGCTGGTGCTGGAGAGGGACACCTTTATGTGGTGGCGATGATACAGCCATGTGGCTTCTCTGCCCAGTTATACAAATGCCCCTCAACTCCCCCCCTACCCCTTGAAGAGAGGAAGGTAAACAGCTGAAGGGCACCTACAGTCTGCAGTCCACCCTGGATCACATTTAAATGAGCCTGGGACCACAATAACAATAATATAATGAGGACTTACTCTTACATGGTAGTACGCGTCCTTCTTCCAGTGACGATGGTGGCCACTCTGGATGTGAGGTTGGGGTGTTTTAGCTCCACCTCATCGTCGGCTGGGTCCCGGGAGGCAGAGGAGCTCATGGAAGCCGCTCATGCCTCCAACTCCACCATCCTCGGCACCGATATGGGACTCCCACTGTGGCGGTACTTCGACACGCCGCTCTACAGGAAGCTCGTCAGGGGGCAAGACACAATTTACAGGTTTAGTTGTTCGTGGTGTTCTATGAGGAGATTGGGAATTAGCAAACAGCTGTGTATTACTGCATCAATTTTATGAACATTTTGGAAACTGGCAATACTTTACTGCATCAAATTTATGGGCACATAGGGAATTGGCAGACAACTACATTTTATTGCGTCAAATTTATGGACAAAGCTGTAATATTCTAGAACACAATCCTGACATGTAACAAGGGCGTACCATATTCACAGAATCGCATTGATGTACGTTGAGGCAAAAGAGGAGGAGTTGAGGGAGAGAGTGAGGCGAGATGAGGCGGCCCCACTCAGTGTTCTTGAATACTTCCTGATGGAGAGCGACCTGGACAAGAAGGACATCGTTGGCATCTTCTGTGACACTTTGCTGGCTGGCATTGACACTGTGAGGCAGTTTTATCGCATTTAGTTATGGATTAATTGTTTTCATAAATTTACCATTTGGCCATCCATCATGTCATCCTGCATTGCCTCAAAAGGAGCACAGTGGGCTGGGGTGGACTATACTGTAGTCCAATGAAGGATGGGGTGACCAAGAACTCACACCAACCTTCCCATGGATTTTAACCCTCATGGAACCACATATGGTTGGAGTATCTGAAACTAATACACGATTTATCCATTTGTTGCTTATATGGTTGCCATGTAACACAGTGAATGATTTCATGAAGTAAAGGAAATCATTTGCGTTGTGTGCCAGTGCTATGTGTTGAGGCAAATGAAGATGGATGGTGGGTGCTTTCCTCTGAGGCCAGATATACAGTATACAGAAAGACAAAAAAAGAATCACTGAACAATTTATAATAGCCAAAACAAGTAAAATTTCTTGTACTACTAAGATTCGATTAAAAAATAAAGCATTTGAATTACAGCACTAGACCTTAGCAAACACAATTGTGTATATAAATGCTTCCTGTGTGATGCTTATGGAGGCTTAGTGATGTGCGCTGGTTTGTTGTGCAGGGTGCCTTCACACTGTCCTACGCCCTGTACCACCTGGCATGCAACCCAGACAAGCAGGACATGGTGGCCAGGGAAGCAAAGGAACTCTTGGATCCTTCAGGGGGACAGGTGAGAAGTGAAAGATGTTTGAGAGAGTGACTGTGTGTGTGTGTGTGTGTGTTTTTCTTTGTTTGAATGGATCAGAAGCCATCTGAATTTATTTTGGTACAATGACATTTTTCTTTTGCTTCATCCAAATTATTTTAAATAAATTAGGAGATTTCTCATACTGATGGGGTTAAATAAGATTACATCTAACCCCTCCAGTACCAAATAGCTACCCTACACTAAACAGAATTGATAACAAGCAGGAATAAATGACATCATCATACTGAAGATGCTACACTATCCTTTCCCTATTCCCCCACTGCTTTGTACAGGTAACAGTGGAGGTTATATCAAAAGCACGCTACCTGAAGGCGGCCCTGCGTGAGACATACAGACTGCAGCCAGTGTCTATAGGGGTGGGGCGCATCACTCAGGAGGACACTGTTATTAGGGGCTACAGGATCCCTAAGGGTGTAAGTCCATTGGTGGAGGCATATACAATACCTGTATTGTACACAGGCAATTTGTCTAGGATGTTTGCAAACAAAGTGGTATATTACATGAAACAGCTAAAAGTGATGAATGTTTTTTGCTCATGGTTGAGGAGTTGTATGTGTTCACATGAATGTAGACATATGTGAACCAATAATTCAAATATTTAAGGCAGATTACCAGCTGCTCACCTACATAGATTATATGAGCAGTAAACCTCAAAACCCTTATTGGCCACATCCAGTTCCCATCCTTCCATACTTAACATCCTTTGCCATCCCCAGACCGTGGTGGTGACACAGAACCAGGTGTCGTGTCGTCTACCTGAGTACTTCCCTGATCCTAATGCCTTCCTGCCCGAACGCTGGTTTAATCGACGACAAACCACAACCACATCTTCCCCTGATGCCGCATCTTCTTTAGACTCCACATCTTCCTTGCCACATCCCTACCTGGTGTTGCCTTTTGGACATGGACCTCGGGCCTGCATAGGGCGTAGGATGGCTGAGCAGAACCTGTATTCTGCCATCCTACAAGTAAGATATACCAAATGAATCTTTTGAGTATGATGATACAGAGGGTCTTAGACTTGCTCTGTCTTTATGTATATGGAGCACTGACATCAATGGACAGCCCTAGCATCAACCACAGTGTACTAAACTGTATACCTAAATACAGTACTGTAGTAGAAATTATGACACCTACTAACTCATGCTGCAGACCCACCTGCTGTCACCCTTAGGATACTCCAGGGAACCCAGCATCAAATGTAGAGAAATCTAGTCAGTACTGCAGACTTCTCTGACTAACCAGTACAGTACAGGACTCTGTGTAAAAGAAATGATCCTAGTTAGTGTTGGTGGATTAATTTTCGTTTTTGAAGGCTCCAACATGCTTGCATGTGTCAGCCTTGGTCACCTAATGGCGGCTGTCCATGCTGCTTGATCTTTGGCAGCCTCCCTGTTCAATCCCTTAACCCTGAGGTCACACTTAATGACCTTGTCTCATGTCTTTCTCAGTCTACCCCTCCCCCAATTTTAACACTTCTCACCCTCTGCACCCAATTATCATCCCCTATCCTCTCCATATGTCCAAACCACCTCAGCCTACCTCTCCTCATCACAACACCGACACACTTCAGTCCCATCCTATCACTCAACTCTTCCATCGTAAACCCAGCCCCCTCAGGCCTTGCACGCAGGGACGCACTGCACATCCACCTAATCATTGTCATTTCTGTACGTTTAAGCCTGCGAATATCCTCTTCCTCTACTGCCCAGGTGTCGCTACCATACAGCATTACACTCCTAACACATGCTGCATACAAAGACCCCTTAGCACGTAAAGAGAGTCCTCTCAATGTCAGGAGAGGCAACAGCTCCCTGAATTTCGTCCAACCACTTCTTACCCTAGCAACCAAGCTAGCTCCAGCCCCACCTCCGGCACATAACATGTCTCCCAAATAACGAAACTCTTCCACACACTCATGAGACTCACCAGCAAGTTCAATCCTTTCACGCCTAACAATCTCCACCTGCTCTTCCCGACACGCCGCACACATAAAATCAGCATTATCTCGCAGTCTGCCTCTAATACCACTACATCTCTTGTGTACCCATTTATCACAAACACTGCACAAGATGGAATTACTTCCCACACCTTTGTGGCAAACTGCACATGGCCACTCTCCCTCTTCTCTGATTGTACTGCCACCAACCCTAGATATCATCACTTTTGTTTTATCTGCATTTCCTCATAAGCCCTTGTGCCCCATACCATCTCTCCATTTCTTAAATCTTTCCTCTGCCTCCTTTTCATTCTCTGCAATCAACACCAAATCATCAGCATACAACATCTCCCATGGGAGTCCATCTCTTTGAAAAAACAGGTAGTGTTAATTCAGCCCAGCATACCAGTTTAACAGTAATAAAAACATTCATACTTTCCCCGGTGCCACCTACAACTTACTGACTCCCATTGCAATATACACCTCACAATGAAACTTTGCAAGGCTCACTTGCTGGTATGGAAAGCAGTTGCTTCTCATGACACCCAAACAGTAGCTGCCGATGTTGTCCTGCGGCCCCTAATGTTCAGCGGATGTAGTTTCTCCTAGAAAAGAACTTACCTTCTGTCTATCTTGTGTTCGTCTATCTAGTCTCCCTGTCTCAAACATGGATGGGAAAGAATCATAAGCAAAAATATTGCAAAGCACATAAATACAATGTTCAAAAGCAAATGCTGCCAGTCTGTTGCAAAACTGTTAACAGAAAAGTACGGTACTGTACAGTATGGGATACATTATTGTTAGAGAAGATAATGTATGTCCATCATTCTAGACATTCCGAAGATGCTTGTGAAACTGCAACATTTAAAAATTTTAAAAGCTTTTCTTGCACTATTTGTTGCTTAATTACTGTACTGGCATGCCTGTAGTGGAAAAAAAAAAAATCCAGTGTTACAAGTCTAGTTGGTACTGCATTAATACTCCGTGATACTGATCTACCATACATCTATCCTTGGCCTTCTCCAGAGTAGTATAATTTATGTGTTATGCATTTATGTATAATTACACACTATATAATACTGAACATTGATATTATACCTAGTGAACTGATCTGTATAATACTGTTGCACTGCTCTGGTTTCATTTTTTATCAGTCTACCAGTCAAATGAAGGACAAGATTAAGGGAGAACTCACTTATTCTGTCACAAAAGACAGAAGATAATAGGAATAGCCAGGGATTTGAAACGCCTATACATCAGGTGGCAACCTCAGCATCCAATTGTTTGGTGCTTTCACTTTCCTGGTTATTATCCCAACACATACCAGCCATTTAGATATCCCCACTCCAAATGACAGTGGAATGGGATTTGACTGACATTAATATTGTAATAATGATTTACTGATGCATGTACATAATAATCTTTCTGAACACAGCTCTCCACAGCTGCCATAGGCCTTATAATTCCCCAGACCTCTCATGATCATCTCAAGCCCCTTATTTATCACCTTGAAATCCACATGTACTGTATCCTTGTTCCATCTACTGTAGTGCCATTGTTCAAACTTGACAAAGAGCTTTAATCCCTTTCAGTTCACTGATACCCAAGTGCAGTCAGAAAGTATGTTTATCTAATAACAAAGGAGACTCACTCTTACCTCTAACCATATCTCATTGAATTTCATGAAAGCATAACTTAGTATTCAAGTTGTCGGAGTGGCCTAGTTGTGACAGGTAAAATCCAACCAACTACTCGTATACAGTACTAAAGGAAACACCAACAACCCTAATACCACTGTCTTCCACTGCCCCATTTCAGCTGGTGTGGAGGTACCATGTGGGGTGGGTGGGAGGTGAGTTGGACTGCATTAGCAACCTCATCAACGAACCCGACGCACCACTTACCTTCACCTTCGACTCCAGGCAGTGAAATAAGGTGAACCGCATTGTAGTTCTATTTACATGGGCTTAATCCCTTCAGTATGACGTATAGTATTTTCTATTTTATTTGTACTGTCTCCAGACCAATATGAATGAAATTGTCTGGTAGCAACAATAATAAACTTAAATGGATATTACTTGGCTTGAAGGGGTGAAGGGGCTTGGTAACACCTCTTCCCTAACAGTTGATTTCCCTTATTATGCCTTGTATTTCTCTCAGCATGAAGGTAAGAGAATTTTAATGCTCTATATGAAGTAAACCAGCAAAGAAGAGGTGCCAGAGAGCCTTCTAAACTGACCAAAACTTTCCACACTATATACCTGTAGAAAAGTACTGTACTCTGAATGTGTCTAGCATCGAAAGGTGAAGAGATAGTTGTTAGTACCATACGCAGTGCTTGGAGATCACCTAGCTGGATAAAATAACTTGGAATAAGTTTAAATAAAATACCTAAGTGCATCAGTAGCTGTGAAGGGCTTAAGGGATGATTCCACAGTCAGTTTGTTCACATCAGCAAAGAGAGTCCCAGCATGACAAGATTTCATTGGGGATGTTTGGAGATCAGTGAAGATACCATGATAACTGTTCTAATATGGCTGATGTTGATGGTTCTTGTGCTTGATCTCCATATAGTTAATCGAGGAAAAGAAGACAAAAGAGAGAGTTTTGTTGGTCTTCATCATCTTCAGTGCCTTGCTTCCTCTTTCAAACCCTCTGACTGGGGATGAGTGTGTCAGAACTACCACCAGGATGCTGTATCCCTACATACCTCTCACTCCGTCAAATGCTCCTCTTCTTTTTCCTCTCTGACAATATAATAGTCCACTCACTTCTTCCATACCAACCACTTAAGGTCTGCTTCTTCCAACACTAACATCAGTCTTCCTTTCAGAGATGTTCTTCAGCACTCTGTGTGCATTCCTTGATTTCACTGGTCAGTAGCTCTAATATGCAGTGGCCTCAAATTAAACAATGAAGGCATGCAGGGTAATAAAACAACCACCAGTGTTCCAAAGCCTCTTGTCTGTTCATCCACAAATATTGTACAGATCAGCAACTCACTTCTTGCGGCTCCTATAACCTACTTTGTACGTATTACCAGTCACGTGTGGAAGACGGCAGGCGGCCCCAATACAAAATATATACAAAGACAGAGACGTTTCCTGGCTATACAGAGCAGAGGGAGTCGAAGTCCTTAGCGCTTGCTGCCGGCGTCACCGAAATATACAGAAATAAATCGCGAAATGGTACAATGGATAGCCTTAGATAAAACCATAAGAATAATAATCACAACATGGTACAATGGCATTAGATGAAAACAATACAAGTAATGATAACAATGGCAATGGTAATAGTGAATAAAAATTACTGCAATGTAATAACCATAACATTAAGTGTTATAAATAAATCTAGTCATTAGTTTACATGGAGTGTTCACCGCCAGTAGGTTTCCTTAACCTAATTAACCGCTAACCTAACCTTCTTCACTAACCTCACATTAACATAAATCTAATGAATGTCCAGAGCCACTTACATTTTTTCAATGACTAGTGTAGTTCATTGTCAGGCTCTGCCTTCATAAAGCTATCGTAGGTTCATTTTGCTAAGTATATTAATGACTGGGTTTACTATAACACTAAATCAAACTGAAACAGATAAATTTGTTTTAAGTACCAACTAGGATTTATATACAGTAATACTAAATCAAATTGAAACATGGTATCACACTTAAAACTGCATGTTTCATTAAGTAAAATGAGGTTAAGCCTAATTATTGCTTTATGCACTCAATCTAAGTCTCTCATCCCCAATTGTGCTTCAAATTTAAGTTACTTATGCCCAGTTGAGCTGAACTTTCAGTCTGCTCACAAATGAACAGACAAACAAGCTTCACATACATCCGCATTTTCACTGGCTTTGGACACTTCATACCACCTCTTCTATACTGAAATTATACCTTTACACTTTAGCGTATACTGGTGATACAATTTAAGTTGGTAACTTTAAGATATATAAATAGCATACAAAGTATACAAGCAAATATCAGGTTATGCTGAGTAAATCACTATGGAAGAAATGCTACGACGTCTCCTTTGCCAAGAAGAATACGACTACTTAATGTACCCAAGTGGGGGCTGCGTCAGCACCCCAGTCTGGTCAGGGTCGAGGAAGTAGCTTAGCAGAGCAGACTTTACAGCAGGCCATTGCTGCTCAGAGACTCTTGGGACGGAAGAATGAGACTTGAGACACTGGGACTAAAAACACTGGGGTAATTTAAGCAAAAGTTGAGGAGGAAAGGAGATACGTGAAGGATTGTAACATGAGACGAGAGAGGGGGGAAACAAAAGTATTTTCATGGTGCCTAGTGGAAAAGAGCCCAGCATAATATAAGAGGGCTCCAAAGAAGATAAAATAACATACTCTAAAGGCAAAAGGGGCATTGACGAGAATAACATTGGGGTTCAAGTCACTTCACACACACGCAGCGTATTTCTGTTTCTCGGCAGAAAGTGACAGAGGTGTGGCCGTGTTGCCCAATCCCTAAGCGGCAGCACCACGGTTTGGTGTGCCACTGACCACCTCACGCCACGCCACACCACACTGGGGTAGCAGCACAGATTTACTAACCCTTCTTGTTGCACCTTCCCTCAGACTCAAATGGGTTGCATTTAATTAAGTATCAAGTTCAGTGTTCCATTCTGGATTGCAGTGCTTTGTAAATCATCAAGCAAAACTTAAGAAATACTTAAATATGAGACAGCTAGAGTATTACTGTACTACACAAATCTACCAATATAAACTTAAAGAGAATCAATGAAACATGGCACTGAAACTCTACATCTGATGGTGACAATGGAATGTCTATAGAAAACAAGACTGGCAGTGAACACTCACAAAACAACCTTTTGCATAAATTCATATCTATGCAGAAATAATCCTTAAAAAGATTTAGGGATGAGTAAAACACCTGATATGAGCTGCTTCAATCACAGTCGAGATCCATTCCAGGAGGGAAGTTAAGTAGGTCTGTACAAGATTAGATTACCGTACATTCCATGGGATGGAGTACTGCTTCAAAACTTGCCTCGCTTTAACACCAAACATTCTAGGTGGCCGGAAAAAGTTCTGGTCTTGAAGTGGTTAAAAAATGAAAAAATATTGTGAAAAATACAGTACTATGTTATCTGAGAAAAAGGTAGCATCTGAGGACACTAGTCTATCTAGCTGTTATCACTGGTTGGGTGAGGCTTTTTTTTTTATTTTTTTCCTTCACTTTCCAGGCCTTTGTATCACTGGCCAACTGATCTTATTTATTCACAGCAATCAGTGGCATCCTTTGTAGTGGACTCTTGTCATCATACATCTGGCAACATCCTTTTTGATTACATGGCAAATATATGCATTCACACTTATGGCATAGCGTCTGTGGGAATTAAATTATGCTGCAGGACAATCAACAAAGTCTACGAGGACGGCACGAGAGGACAGGCCAGCCTACAGTTCCACTACCAATTCACTACTAACACAATGAGCTAACACACTTGTCCGAGGGTCTACAATTTTTTTCAATGCTATCCAGAGGTCTAGGATTTTGTCACTGCACTGCACTCACCAATATTCTAATTGTCCTACAGTACAGAGAAAATAAGTCAGTTTCTACCACAAGCCAATCAAACACCTCTTTTGATGCATACCTTGATGTGATGAGATAAATTTCCTGTTGCGAAGCTTCTTCAAGGTAACAGAAGAATCCTGAAGTTACTGTAAAAGGATTCTTCATGAATTTGAGTTGCACAGTTCTAATATGTCACAAGTGTAACAAACTCGCCTGACATTCAAATCATTTCTTGAGCTGAGGAACCGGTTCTTTGCTACTTCTACTGACCAGGAAACCACCATATTCACACAATGCCCAGAAATATTCAGTTCTTCCACTTGTTTCCTGGAGTCTGTTGTCGTGGCCCCAGGCTCATCTGAATGTGAACCCAATGGACTGCAAGTTGAAGTTGCTCTACTCCTGCAGTCCACCATCCCCTTTTGGAGGATAGGGAGGAAATTTACACCACAAATACCTTTTCAACACCAGACTTTTAACACTCACCTAAACTGTGAGTATTCCATTATGACAGACTCCATGGGTTGTCATCATTCTTGGATTGACTATTTTCTGGATTACTTCAGTCCAATCTGTGTGCACTGATAAGGAAAGGCATTTTCTGCTTAAGAAAGCCTTCACAATGCAATTATGTGTGCATTCCTCAAGATGAGTTTAGTTTTATATTTACAGTCCACATACTGGGACAGTGTCCACTGTTCACTGTGGGAGGGAGTTTGCCTGCCTGATATGTGCATTGGCACGCTGTAGCACATGATGGGTCTTGTGCAGTTGCTTGCAGATGGCGCGCTCCACAGTCTCCTTGCGCTGGTTGGCTCGAGACAGCTTTTGGTGGGTCTCTTGCAGCGTCGCCATTGTGGAGGTGAGTCGGGCTGCCAGGTTGTCTCGCTCGCCACGCAGACGCTCGTTCTCTGCACTCAACGTGCTGTGACCTGCAATGGGGTCAAGTTAAAAGGGATAAAGACAACTGGGGCTGGAAATGAATAAATGCTATGAAAGTCAAAACTGGTGCACATCTGTAAGAGTGTGGGTGTAGTGATTCAGTGGGGGTTGAGTTGGCAAGAAGTCTAATGGGATGAAGATAAATGGACTGGAATGAAGGTGTGGGCCAAGAGTAAAAAAATGTGTGCATTATGGCATGCTCTGTGCCAGCCAACTTGTCCATACAGCTGCACCCTCTCAGCCACCATATGAGGACTCATGGATGATTAGTGTAAAGTTTATGAATAAATATAAACACTGTATGAGCACAGAGCAACATGGAGAGCTGCCATTAGGTGTCCAAAGGCTGACGTATGCGGATGTTTGAAGCCTTTATAAAACTGTTTGACACAGACTGCCACTTTTATCAAGAGGATGGAAATTACCTTCATGAATAGAAGTTGATTGTCAGAAGGTGTGACTTTACAGACAAGTTGACTGGCATGAAGTACAGAAAGAGTGTGATGGAATGGTTCAATAGGGTTAGGTCAGCAGGCAGCCTAATGGGATCTAGATGAATGATGCCAGAAATAAAGGTGTGTTGTGAAAGTCAAAACTGGTACACATTAGTAACTGTGGTGTAATGATTCTGGTGGGTGGTGCAATGATGCTGGATTATAATGAGTTTATCAGCAGGTGCAGTGTGAGATGTAAGCATGATGCTGACACAGAAGAAACAGTACAGTATAGGGTTAACATGAGGGGTCTCTCCAACTCTGAATAAAATCATTTAGTGTTACCTACAATAAAATAGGAAGTTCAGTACATCCTTGGGCTGATGGGGTTAAAGGAAACTGTTTCTGATCCCTTCAAACCATGGATCTCCTTGGTTGAATAAAATCTTTGGGCACTGGCCATAAATACCAAGCAAATCCTCATGCTGAAGGAATTAATGGGATACCAGAGGCCAGCAAACTGTCTGCATAGTAGAAAATTATGTTCTTACAACAGGAGAGCACTGTTACCAGAACATAAACTTTAGAGAATATTTACAAAGCTCAGTTCAGAAAGTAGATGATAATGGTTTATCTGGTGCTAAAGCCAAACA
This sequence comes from Birgus latro, assembly GCA_018397915.1. Lineage (NCBI taxonomy): Eukaryota > Metazoa > Arthropoda > Malacostraca > Decapoda > Coenobitidae > Birgus > Birgus latro. Next base: position 50,260 of record JAGKTI010001785.1, read on the forward strand.
GTTTGATATAATGCTTCAAAATTAATATGAGTAGTTACTGCTTTATGTAAAATATGGCAAGTACAGATAGTCATCATAATAAATTAATGATATGTTACACAACAGTTTTCCTTGCAGCTGGTACCATCGAATTTTGGAACTGTGATAAACAGCTTTTCTAAAATCTAATGTGAACTTGATAACCAAGATTTAAAAAAAAAAAAGGGTGATACGATATATGACCTGGACTGGACATGTAAGTTCAATTAGTGTGGGTCCAGTGGTGAAAACATAAGCTAATAATTATTGAGCTGATCTTATTAACTGCAATATGACAGGCTTTATGTTTGTACTGTTAATTAAATAAGAAATATACATGTGCTAAAGTCGATATACTGTACTGTATATTGCATATGAATGTCAATGTTGAAAAATAAATATTCCCTCAGTGCGATGGGATCTCTCTATTTTATTCTTCCTGTTTCCTAATGAATAGTTAATTAGCTTTGGAACCTTTCTGAACCAAAGCTTAATTACAGCCTACTTCAATCTATTCACTATGAGGGATCTTTAATTAACAGCCAGGGCATGAGGCTAGTATAATGTAGTTCAGATAAGGCAAGCCATTGGACATCACCCTACATTCCTGGCAGAATTTACGTGGTGGAAAAATCTCCGGCAATTTCCTGTACTTAAACCGTAGTTTGTTAGGGCATGGCTGTCTCTAACCTGAAGTTTCTGCTATAAGTTTACTGAGACATATTTCCTTTGCTGACTGAAATCATAAGGAGACAGCATGAGTAAATTAAAAAGAAGTCATTTTACTGAAAGGGTTAAATTTGAAAAGATAATTTTTTTCAGTATAGAGGACCCCTTTTCAAAATTATGCTATGATTACAGTTGAGCATTGTGGAGTACCTTGGAGGTAGAGTCACTAAACAACTTACACATGCCTTACAATTTTTCTTTCCCTAGAGAAAATCTGAGTAATGTGACTAAAACAAAACATCAGTCAATGATACAAGCAAGCTGTCAGGCTTCACCTCAAGTGTGCAGAAACCTGATGGGAAATACAGTAACTGAAAATGTTTGTGACTCCATCCCCAAAAGTGTCCCTAATAAATTTTATATTTTTACTGGTCATATTCAAAGTGGTTTTGAATATTTTGTAACACCTCTTCCTTAGCAATTTATCCTCTCTTACCCCTCAATATCTACAGCACTTGTAAGTTACTGATGCAAACCATGATGATACTAAAATGACATAACTAACATACAAGAAAGTGTATGATCCAAAATAAAGTGCTAAGGAAAAGGCACTGCAATGCCCCTTATGCCACACAGAATACACCCCTAAGAGTGACCAAACTGGCTATTTACAGTTGCCTTCCAGTGAAGGCCACAAATACTGACATAAAAATTCATGGTCAAGAACAAAAACTCAGGCCACTCACCAGAAGGGATAACCATCCACCATGCCAGTCCAATACACACAAAAATATTACGGGTTAAAAGCATTGCAGTGAATGTTGTTGTGGGCTCAGGCTGAACTGAATGTCAACTTGGTGGACTGCAGGCTGAAGTTGCCCTTCTTCTGCAGTCCACCATTCTTCTTTTGAGAGTTAGGACCAAGTTGAGGGATGTGTGTACAAACTGGCAGCATGGCTGCCCAGTTTATCAGTGACACTGCATGAAGATGTTTCTTTCCTGCATCATTGCAATGAATCACAAGAATAAACAGACAAGATAGCATCAGCAGAAGCCAGTGAAAATAAAAAGAAAAGCAAGGGTATGACTGAGCATAAATGATTAAAACAGAAGGACTGCACATACCACTCACATACAGCACTGAAATAAATAAAAGCGGATAATAAGTGTGTACAGGAAGCAACCAAAACAAGAGTATCATGGTGCCGAACAAATACACTCGAACGTTAACCGTCCAAAACTTTGCAGATTCATAAGTTTTTGTGAAATGAGTTTTTATAATACCGTATTATATTGTACCAACTGGGTTTTGGGTAAGCAAATGTTGCTTACTTTCCACAAAGGTGAGAAGCATGCTTTGAGAACAGTTCTTATTTATTCTTGTTCAGGTAGAACTATCTGTATGTGGTCAACTGAAACATTTTCAAGAACATGCTGTGTTACTAATGTGATAAAATTCTTTACATACCATAGTATACACTGTAAAATACTGTCTAGTGCACATGCAATTCCCAAGTTTTATAAGAGTATATTCAATAATCCAGAGAAACTGTCTAATCTGAATAATTAGTGTTCAAGTGTAATGTAAATACAAAACTTGACAAGACTAAAGTGCAATAACCAGATGTAAAGAAAAAGAAAATCAATGACAATTATTTCTGAACTTGAACCCTCACACCTCAGCTGAGGATATTTTATTTTTGATTACATAGCTAATGTCAGAATTTTACTCGCCACTGGGTGGCTGCTACTGATCCTGGCAGGTATTACCATAAAAATAAATGAAATGTGGCTACAAGTTTGGTAATTAGCTGTACAATTATCACTCTTAGGCAGGGAATATTCAGCCACAAGTACAGTCACTTGGTGATCTAAGTGACTGCACACAGAGTCAAAGTCCAAGATAAGACTCTCACATTGTTATAATCTTATTACACATCTTAAAAATCTTTTTTCCCAACAACTTCCAGCAATTGTTGGAAAGCAATCAACTGGTTTTTGGCACTTAGTTTAGCTTCCAGTCCACAAAACATCAGCTATACCATGTTCAACCCCAATACAGGGATTCTATATATTTTATGTTATGGAAAACTCCTGAGGTTTATGGGTTAAGGAACATGACTAGACCCCTCCTATGAGAAGAGGATTGCCGAGATGAACCTACCGTCATACTTACTCAGGCAGCGATGGAGATGGTGGCCTGTCGCATGAGGGGAGACAAGCCGTCAGATTATGAGGTGGTGGTGAGGGTGGTAAAAGGTAGTGAGTGACAGGTGTGATGATTATGGTGAAAGGACAAGTGATTTAGTGGTAAACAATGATGCAGATGATTAGCAGTCTCTGAGCTGATGAGACATACAACATAATCCCCCTTTATTTTGACCTGATATTCCAAATTTTCATCATTCCACCATCATATTTTAAAACCTGGAGGTTATATGCACACCAGTGTTGTGATATATATGTTTACATGTACTGTAATAAAACACTGAAACCTAAAATGGTACATATTAAAGTCCAGAAAATATATAAACTGGGGATAGCACTAGTGGCCATGTGTTATTGTTGGCATTTTGTTCAACACTGTTGCTATATTTTGGTGTATTATTTCACTGATCTACTGATGCAATCATGGGCAAAATGAAGGGGAACTACTGAAATGCTGTGGGTGATAGTACAATAGTATAACAATTATTCACATTATGCTTCCTGTGAGTTCTATCACTTGGGATCACACACTATAGAGACACTCAAAACAGTTCAGTAATCTCTGCTTAAAATATATGATCCAGAGTGATACATGGATGGTGAGTGGATTAGCATTTTACACAAACATCCAAGGACCAGGATGCAAATGATCAACAACAATACTTTAGCTGCTTGTTGGCTATTTTATCACTGCAGGATGTTCCTTGTTCATATGGGTTGTGAAGGATATGAGAAAGAGCCCCTCGCCTCCTTGGGAACATAAAACAGAAGGCTACCCCTCCTGCTCTCTCTCCCCAGTCCATTTTAGTTCCAATTCACAACACACAGGGAATATATGAACAATTATCTCTGCCCCATCCCCGGGAATATGGCAGTTAATTAGCAGTAGTAACATGCCTAGCCACGGGCTCCTATGCTCCTCGTGGGGCAACATAAGATTGGATGATGGACAGATGGCATTGTAGTACAAGTCATTAACAAAAGTTGAAAGAGACTTTAAATCACTACTATTGTTATGTACAATAATTTAGCTCAGTAGGGTATAATGCAGTCTACAGACTCTCTCAGCTGCTTGAAGGGATCTATATACTGGAGTGATGTAACCTGGTAATTTAGTTCTGTCCACATACTTAACAACTATGTAACACAACAGGGAAGGATACATTGGTAATCTACAGCCAACAAATAATTAGCATTTATAGCTAAATTGAGTGTACAGCAATCAAGTTTTCTAAAGTTAGACCAAATATATCTAGTGTGCACACATACATAACTGCACTGTATTAGACAGCAGTTTTAATATTTTATTAAGAAAAAAGGAGAACAGGAGGATGATGGGATAAACATCTAAAATGAGTGCACAGTACTGAATATATTATAACGGAAAAGGAAGAAATGCTTACTGAGAAACTTATGACTGAATGATATAAACACAGTACATGTCTTTAACCCCTTCAGTATGATCAGATCTTTCTGGAGTTTGTTCTTACTGCAAATGGATGATTTTATTCAGATTAAGAGTGTCAACTGGTAGTTAAAGGGTTAATGAATCTATACCAAGTCTCAAAAATTCAAAACATCTATCCTCAGCTGAATAAATCACTGAAAGATAGTGAGAATAAAAAGTCAATAATCATCACCTTAACAACTTTTTACCCACCTAAGGATGAGGTGAGACAGGATCAATAAAGCAAGGAAAGAGAAAACAATAAAATGAAATAATAAAATAATATCCAAAGGCTGAAGGGGTTAAGGAACTTTAAGTATGGGAAAACAGGGATGTATGATGAAGCAAGGGAGAAGATATAAAACAGATACGAGACATCCAGGTTGCCTCCCATACTCACTAGGCTCCGAGCACAGCTGAGTGGGCAGAGAGGGGGGCGAGTGTGGCACGAGACTGTGGCCGGCAGTGTGATAGTAGCCGGCCATGGTGATGGCTGCGGTGGTTGTGGTGCCACGTTCAAGACTCGAGAAGTGATGATCTGAGCCGATACCCAGATCTGGTGACTCCCCAGAGGTGGTTTCCCCATCGCCATATGCATCGGGGTCACCATAGATATCAAACTCCCTGTCGTCATCATCGTGGTTGAGGTTGGGTGCTGAGAGAGCCAGGATTCCGCCACCAGTACCCCTGTCCAGCCTGCAGCTGCGTTTGTTACCAATGGTGGTGGTTGTGGTACTGGTGGTTGTGGTGATGTCGGTGGCAGAGATGAGGAGATTTTCTTTATCCTCAGACCAGTGAGAGGAAGATGAGGAGAGGATACACTTGTTGATGCTCAATTCCCGGTCTTGTTTATTAATACTTGACTCCCTGTCTCGCATGCCAAGGTTTAATTCCCGATCTCGTTTGCTGAGGTTCAAGTCCTTCTCACGTCTACTGCTTGACTCCCTCCTGCTAACGTTTGTGTCCTTCTCACGCTTATTGCTTGCACTCCTCTCCCGCTCTCTCTTGCTGATGCTCAAGTCCCTCTCTCTTCTGTAACTGCTCGTATCTTTCTCATGTCTGCTGGAACTCCAAAGCTGACTGCTCCCAAATGACCCCGACCTCTCACTGTCCCTTCGGTGGTAGTGCGGGGGTGGAGGCAGGGGAGTGGGGGAGGCTGCGGTGGGGGTAGGGGTGGGGCTGAGGCTTCTTTGGCACCCCCACAAGCCGGAGCGAGGTGGGGACGACCGAGGGAAGTACTCCAGGCTGGTCACACTCTCATGTGATGCATCACTGGCAGCTGGCAACACAACCACTGGAAATAACAGATACAGTGCAAAATTGTTTTAGTTGTGACTCCTAGCCCAACTGAATGTGAACCCAGTTGACTGCATACTGAAACTGCCCTTCTCCTGCAGCCTACCATCCTTCTGTTGGGGAAAGGGAGGGAGTGAGGAGTATTTGCATTACTGACAGCTGAGGCACCTGGTTATAATGATGCCACCAGGTGGAGGCATCCCCCCCTGCAGCATCTAAATAAATAATTATAAATCTAACGCTAATTCCCACTTATAAGACTGACTGTGACAAGACCCAGAAACAGACACAGAAAGCACAAAGCAGAACAATGAAACAGCACACACAATGAAATAGACCACAAAATCACTCAAGCCTTTGTAATTCTGGCTCCACCTCAAAAGCAAAACCATCTGCAAATAGTGATGCATTTTTCTTTACAGGTGTGCTTTGTATACACCTGAGGGGTAAAAATATATACATGAACAATACATACATAATTCTACAACTACAGTATAAATTTGCATACAACCATTTTGCATACACCTATTAAAGAGGACTGCCTAAAAGTCTTCAAATTTCAAAGCTTGGAATCATGTTACAGTCGAAATTAGTAATCACATACTCAACTGATGCACCAGTGTCTCTGTGTCTTTCATTTACGATGCTTAAGAAGAGACTTTCATCATCATCATCCTACCACTACTTCCCAGATTAAACTGGGGTGGGTAACACCAAGAAACAGAACAAAGAAAGAATAAAAACTGGATATTTGTTTTTGTTTGACAAAACTAGGCCATTACCATAAGCTGATACAAAGTCATAGTTGCATAAAATTTGAAGGGCCTTAGTTATATGGAATGAATGAGTCTCCTTGGTTATTAATCAATTCATTTCTTCGATCTGGCTACAGTACTGCACAAAAGACCACCAACCAAACTGGAATGAGTTAGGGGACTTTGTTAATCAGATTAAATGTACAACAACAAATGTCCAATGATATGAACCTCACAACTGTTCACTACTCATTCAAGCCTTTGAAATCTCAGTTCCATCTCACAGGCAAAAACCACTCATACAATGGTTCTATTCTTTTCAGATGTACTTCACAACGCCTGTTTTGCTTTTTCTTTCTTCGTTTCAAGCTCCTACTTTATCCTTTTTGGGTTGCTTATGGTTTATTGTTTCGTTTTCGAAGGCCCTAACATGCTTGCATGGGTCGGCCGTTGTCACCTAATGGTGGCTCTCCATGCTGCTCAATCTATGGCAGCCTCCCTGTTTGGTCCCTTAACCCTCAGGTCACACTTAATAACCTCGTCCCACATCTTTCTCGGTCAACCCCTCGCAACTCTACCCCAAGTATTAACACTTCTCACCTTCTGCATCCAATTATCATTCCCCATCCTCTCCACATGCCCAAACCATCTCAATCTAACCCTTATCATCACAACACACACTCCAGTCCCACCCTACCTCTCAAACTCTTTCACTGTAAACCCAGCCCCCCCCAGGCCTTGCACGCAGGGATGCACTGCACATCCACCTAATCATTGTCATTTCTGCACATCTGAGCCTGCGAATATCCTCTTCCTTTACTGCCCAGGTCTCACTACCATACAGCATCACACTCCTAACACATGCTGCATACAAAGATCCCTTAGCACGTAGGGCGAGACCTCTCAGTGTCAGGAGAGGCAACAGCTCCCTGAACTTCTTCCAACCACTTCTCATCCTAGCACCTCCCACCTCCAGCACATAACATGTCTCCCAAATAACAAAACTCTTCCACACACTCAAGAGACTCACCAGCAAGTTCAATCCTTCATGCCAGGCAATTTTCACCTGCTTTCCTCGACAATAATGATAACGATCACATCGAAGATAATGATGACAATACAGAAAGTAAACAAGATGACTGACAAGTAACTCACAATGGTCTGAGTGCGAGGCAGAGGTTGAAGTGGGAGAGTGTATGGTTAGCAGGTCATCCAGACGTTGCTGCAGTGCCTCCGTTACACGTCTCTCTGCCTCCAGTTCTGTCCGTAGTCTCTCCACTTCTGCCTCCATGTTCCTCCATCTCTCACGCTCTACCTCCAGCCCAGTCTCTGCACTCTTGCCCCTCTTCCTCTCCACTTCCAGATCCCTCTCCATGGTCTTGCCCTTTTCTTGCTCCATTTCCAGATCCCTTTCCATAGTCTTGCCCCTTTCTCGCTCCATTTCCAGATCCCTCTTCATGCTTACTCCTTTCTCTCTTTCCACCTCCAGATCCCTTTCCATGCTTTTCCCCTTCTCTCGCTCCATTTCTAGGTCTCTTTCCATACTCTTGACTTTTTCTCGCTCCATTTCCAGATGCCTCTCCATGCTGATGCCCTTTTCTCTCTCTACCTCCATGCTCACTCCTCTCTCTCGCTGCTCCTCCTCCAAGCGGCCAATCTCCTCCATCAGTTTTCTCCGGTCCTCCTTGAGCTCCTCCTTCTCCACACACAGCCTCTTTTTGTCCTCGACAAGCTGTTCCTTCTCCACTTCCATCCTCCGCTTGTCCTCCACCTGAGTGGTGAGGCGGGCGTGGAGGCGTGCGCGTTCTCCAACCAGCGCCAGGCGTTCCTTGTTCACCTCCAGCAGCCTCCGCTCCTTCTCCTCCAGCTTCTGCCCCTCCTCTGCTGCTTTCCGCTCTCTCTCCACTGCCTCTGCCTCCAGCCTCCTTACCTCATCCTCCAGGGTGGTGATACAGGCTGCCATCTGCTTTGCCTCATCCTCCAATTCCATATGTCTTGCCTTAGCAGACTCATTTGCCTTGATCAGTTCATGTATCTTGGCATCAGATTTAGCTCTCAGTTCCGCTACTTCTGCTCTTGCTTCCTCTTCAACCTGGGTGAGTTCAGATTTCAGCCGAGTCACTTCAGCCTCAGATACCTTACAGGCTTCGGACTTTACTTCTACTACTTCAGATTTCAGTTTGGCCGCTTCTGATTTTGCCTCTTCCACTTCAGTTCTCAGTTTCATTGCTTCATTCCTGGCTTCATCCACCTCCACTCTTGCCTCCTCTGCCTTTTCTCTCACCTCATCAGCTTCCCTCTTCACCTCCAATACTTTCATCCTCTCTTCTTCCAGCTTTGTCCTGGTCTCATCTGCCTCCCTTTTGGCCTGTTCTGCCTTAGCCCTGGCCTCGTCAGCTTGCCCTTGCGCTACACTACACCGCTCCCTCGCCTCACGAACATCCTCTTGTGCTGTCTGCATAAGTTAAACAAGAAAATACTGAAGGAAGTGGGTTGAATTTAAAAAAAAAAAAAAATACTGATAATAATTTCATCCTGAGCCCTGAAAAAATGCAAATTTTCTCAATCTTTACAAGAGTTAAAGTATGTACGGTGAATGTGTAAAATCCATCGTTCCTTTATGTTACACACAGTATCTCTTTTTAAGAAGTGAACAGGTTAACTAAACAGATCTAGAGGCATAGTTTGGTTCATCAAGAAAATAATGAAGCATCTGCATTACTCTTAACAAGGTTTACACAGTAGCTACAGTAATACTATGATAATCACTTAACTATATAACCTTTAGGATATCACTGCAAAAATTGCATTTATAGTTAATGACAGATGAATTTATCCTTCTGAGAAATGCCTGTCCTGCTCAGAGGATGAAATAGTACCACTATAGATGCTTTTATATAAGACATGATACTCTAACCTCAAGTTCCTGAATTTCAAAGTGGTAATATGAGTATGCATGGCTTACTATTTCCTCCACCTGCCTGCCTGTCTCTCTCCCTTCTCTAGAATGTTTAAGATAATGATGATCTTGTCTTCTGTCTCCCTCTCTTCCTACCTGTAGTGCAGCTGTGAGGTGGAGGAAGCGGGCCTCTTCGTGTGGATGGGCTGAGAGCGCTGCTTCAAGCTGGTCCCTAAGATGGTCATTGTTGGCAATGGCTTCCTCCAATTTGGCACGCAGACCTCGCACCTCTGCCAGTAGTGGAGCTGCCAGGGCCACCTCTGCCTCCAGTCTTGGGTTGCCAGTTGATGTACAAGCAGAAGAAGAGGTTAACGTTGCAGTGAAAGTTGGGTTAATAGCCCCAGAGGGTGATGAGGTGTCGCTGGTAGCTTGGGTGGTGTTGGTGGTGGTGATGGTGTCACTGGCTGCAGCTCTGGTGGAATGAGACGTGTCAGAAGTTGCTGATGTGGCTGTGGCAGCATCAGGCATGGCAATGGTGGTTAAGGGTGTGGTGCCAGTGGTGAGACAGTGAGGCTGGAGGTGGTGTGTGAGAGTGTGGTAAAGGTGCAATTCTGCCCGGAGTGTGTCATTGAGTTGCTCCACTGCCTTGAGCCTGGTTGACACCCGCCGCAGCTCTGCCACATCTGAACGCCGCTTAGTTGGCTTGGCAGAGACTGGAGTAGCAGCCACATCATCATGTGGAAGCTCTCCTTCTGACTCCGATGTGAGGGCAGAGGTGCGGGGCTGACGGGGCCGGGGTGTTGGACGGTCAGGCGTGGCAGCCAGGGTGGTGGCATCCAGCCCAATCCTGGCCAGTGACACATTTCTATCTGGCTCACTCCAGGCTTCACTTTCTGATGGTGATGCCATCCACTGGTCCATTCCTGCCCCAGCCCCACTTTCCCCTGGTGCTTCTTGCTGTAACTGCTGAGCCAAGCGGCCGCTATGAGCCTTGATGGCTGCATCAGTGGAATATGCACTCTTGATGGCTCCTAAGCTACTAGGCTCTGAGGCCCTGCCTGGACCTGCCTCAAATTCACTGTCCCGCAGCAGGTGGAGGGGTGGGGGAGGCAGGGGATCAGAGCTGTGGCCAGAGTCCTGGGTGCTGTGGTCTTGCCGAGAACCCTGTGAAGCCAGCTGAGCCGTGAGGCGGTCCACAGTACTCCGCAGCTGGCTGATGACTCCTGCCTGCTGTGTCACCTGGTTGGTTCTGTTAGCCAGGCGATTGGTCAGGTCAGACACACTTTCGGCAATGGCATCCAATTCTCGAGTCTTCTGGTCCAGCTGAGTTGTCAAACGAGCCGCCAGGGCCTGGACCACCTTGGCACGATCTTCATGAAGTCCTAGAGTGACGTTCTGAGATAGTCCTGTTGTGTCTTCAGTGAGGTTCATGGTAGTATTGTGAGTGAGACCACACGTGCTGTCTGCTCCAGACTCCATGGCAACGTCTAAGCCTGACTGGATATTGGTGACGTTCATGCTGTGCCTCGGCCCCAGAGTAGCGTCAGCCTCATCCTGACCACCCCAAGTGGATGTGTCATCGAAAAGGGTTGCAAGTCCAACTTCCTCTCCTGTTTCCATTCCAATCACGAATGATTGAGAAAGGGAGCGAGACAGGGCACGAGACTGGTCAAGGGATTGGTGGAGGGCAGCCAGCTGCTCAGGTGGCAAGGCATCAAGTGTTATGAGGCCACGACCTTCTAGGTCAAGGATTGCCTCCAGGAAGTCTGCCAGTTCCTCTAGCCGTGTGCGCAAGAGATCGCATGCAGTGTGCGACTCTGTCAGCCGCCGCCGCAGTCGTGCTATCTCTGCCTTGTGTTTGCGCACCTGCTCTGCACCTGCTCGCCCCAGCTCCTCACCAACTCGCTGTGCTTCCCCAATCTCTGTTTTTAAAGCTTCCACCTGTGCCTGGCAAGCCTGTCCCACAGCTGTGTCTTCTTCCTTCACTTTTGCTTCCTGTATCTTATCTGTCTCTTGCTTCTCATTAACCTCCTGCATCTTCTCTGTTTCTACCCTTTCAGTTTCCTGCTTTGTTCCATCTACTTGCTCAGTGGCTGGGAGAGAACAAGGGTTGTTCTCAGTGGCAGAGTGGACAGGAGAAGGTATACAATGAACACGGGTAACTTGGGTCACGTCTTCAATGGTGACTGTGGTACAAGTGTGGTTGGAGGCAGGGGCAGTGTGGGTAATTGGGGCACTAGGTATAACTGTGGGTTGGTTTGGTGAAACAGAACGACTTACAGGCGTGGGGGTGGTATAGTCAGGTGCAGGAACATGAGGGTCAGTTGTGGATACAGCCAGGGTGGGTGTAGGTGTTGTGACAGCCTGGGTGGGGATATTATGTGCAGCAGCAGGTGTGGCATGTGCAAGTGTGTGGTAGAGTGCTTGTAGAGTGGCTAGCTGGTGAGTGAGGTGAGTGCGTTCTTGTCTCAGTGCCTCGGCTTCTCCTCGAACCCTGCTGACTTCTTGGTAGAGGTGATGGACAGCCCCAAGACTGTCCCCACTGACTGACACCTGTACTGGCTGTGTCATGGCTATTATATCCACACCACCAGAACCCCCACCTATCCTACTCGTGTCTTGGCTGCCTTGTCCACCGACCCTGTTATCTGCACTGGCTCCTGAGTGTTGGTCGGGAGAGTGGGCAGCAAGGGCAGCCAACTGGTCTTGGAGTCGGTCCACCTGGAGGGCACGGCGGTCCAGCTCCCCGGCGGCGGTTGCCCTTATGTCATCTTCAAGGGCTGCCAGCCGCTGCCTTTTCTGCTCCAATTGTGTACGGGTTTCAGCCAGCTGTGCTTCCAAGCCTTCTGCCTGACCTTTGGCTGCTATTAACTGACTCTCCCGTCCAGCTGCTTCCACCTGTAGCTGTTGAAGCTGAGCTGTAAGAGTATCAGCCTCCTGGGCGTGCTTGTCTCGCTGAGCAGTGAGCACCTCCATCTCACGGGCCAGGGCTTTAGTTCGCTCCTCAGCTGCTGCTACAGCCGCATCTGCTGCGGCCCTCACTGATACAACCTCATTCTTTCTTGCTTCGACCTCTGCCCACAGTCTCTGTAAAAGGAATAGACAAATAAAAATTTAAAATTAAACTAAAAATAATCTACAAACATTCATTACACACACAGGTGCATTTAATGAGAAAATACATATTACCCTGAAGAAAAGAATATTGTGACACTCTTCTATGAAACAAGCCTTAAAAAAAAAAACACACACACACTGGAGATTGGAAATGCCTGATGAAAATCTGACATCAAGTACACAGTGAAAGTTATATTTATCACAGGAAATCGGTGGAAATTAAAATGATTATAAAAAGTTCCATCAATCTGCACTGACTATAAAGAAAACACTCAGTATTTCTGAACTTGTTACAACACAATGTATCCTGCCTTCTAAAAAACATTTAAATGCACCACACACACACACACACACAACAAAACATTCGACTCACCTGTTTAGGCTGGTTCCCCATAGCAACAACAAAACAATACTGTAAACAATCACTTTATTGAGACACACGAATACAAGGACAACAAAAATACACATAAGCAGTTTAGTAAGGTACAAAAAAATGATTAAATCAAAGGCAGGGAAATTGGGGACACAAAAAAAGAATGTTAAAAAAGCAGAAACAAAGATAAACAAAAAATGGATTAAAAAAGGCAGACACAAGGATAACTTATGATGAAATATAAGGTGTACAATCCATAAGGGTTAAGTTAGTGGATGTGGTAAAAAACAAAAATCATGGAAAGGTTATAAAAAGCACAGAAAAGCATCCAAGTGAGACATTTCAGCAGCAAAATTAGCCTCTTCAGCCAATGACTTTTTTTTTTCTCTCTTCTAAGACCACAACATTTTTTTCAGTTTAGGTAAAAAAATACTCATGTTTAATACTGTATCTTCAGCGCAATGATATTTCTTTTCTTACACATGCTCCCTAATGAGGTCAATTGTTTCCAGGAATTATTTGGTAACTTGAAAATTTTGTAAGTTGAAATTCACTTATAACCAAGGCCAAATATGTACAAATTACTGGTGAACATGGGTAGAAACTGAAATACTGCTGTTGTACCATGTGCTTCAAGGTATTTCAGTCATTAATACCACTGTCATTAAAGTCTTGACCTTTACTTTAGATAGTGAATAAAATGGCTTGGATTTTAATGTAAAGTACAGTATATCACCAGATATATTGGGTTAAAAACATAACACACTCAATAGTAAGATATGATTATGTAGACACCAGGGGCAGTGAATTGAAATGCCATAATAACAGAATCTGACTGTAAACAAAACATATACTGTAACCACAAGAACATTTTGTAAGATATGATCCAGGAAGAGCAACTTAAAACTAAACATGCAAAGGACAAGAGATTAAGACAAGCACATAGGTGACATGCACAAGCTTTAACTCTCTGACTGGTTGGACTGATGCATGAATTTTGGTGTTTTATTTAAACTTCAACCAAATGATCTTCTTCAGCTGAGGTGGAGAGTTACCCCTTTCAACCTGGACGACTTTCTTTTTTTTATTTATTTTTTTTATAACTTACTCCTGCTTCTACCAGATGATCTTATTATGCTTACGAGTCTCACACTGACGGGGTTTATTAAGGTTATACCTCACCCCTCCAGCTCAAAAATGCTACCCTGTGATAAATAAGATCATCAGGGGAGGCAAGAATACAGTAAAAAGGACATCCCTACACTCAGTGAGTTAAACATGATCCTGATTAACCCTCTCAGTGCTGTAGACTCACACAGGTATAGTCAGTGTCAGTCCTCATTAAAAGTGAGAGATGAATAATAACATGTCACAACTTTTGACATACATACATTTGCTATTGTAAATATGGTGAAAGTGGCAAATAACCATAAGTATCAATGGAACAGACAAATTTTCTTTCATTTAATGAGGGCTTTATCTAGAAAAAAAAAAAAAAGAGGGGGGGGGTTAAAGACAGCTACTCATAACAAGGACTGCCAATGTAGATGCGTATCATTTTAGTTAACACCATACAATTTTATTCAGTGGAGGAAGAACACTGCAGTCAAACGGTTAAATGAGCTGATACACAAAAATCCTACAGGTCTATCCCAGCTTGGGGTATACACAAAACTAATGAACTGAGGTCTCAGCTCAAACTTTACAGATGGGAAATTTAAAACAAGTCATGCAAAGAACACAAGATAAGCAAACAAGCAACATGCACAAGTTTGAACTGTGTTAATGTACAGAAACCATGCATCTAACTTCCAATCTGGGTTTGGGGTAACATACACAAAACTGCTCAACTCAAGACTTCTTAAATACTGTCTCATTTTCAATACTACAGTTTTAATAGCTGAGCACTTTTACAGTTAACTATGCCCCAAACAGTCATGCTTCATTATAAGGTGCTATTTGTCACTATCAGGTCTGCTGTTTGATGTCATATTTCTGTCTCTATCAGTTACTTCATTTGCCACAATTGTCTGTTACTGTCACTCTGTCAAACACCTGTCTGCTAGTATCATGTACTGTCACATATCTAAATGTTACTACCACATCAGTTATTTACATTTATGTCATAAGTCTGTTGGAAACCGATAGTCTGTCACTTGACTGTCCCTTCTTGTTTATTCTACCACAGTATCTGTTACTATCAGTTACTCAGTCACAAGCTGGTCACTTTTACCAACATGCAAGAGACGGCACCATCTCTGTTTATCATTTTAGCCATCTATCCAGCACCATTTATCACTTTCATTTTGGCTGATACTCCAATCTAAGTTGCAAATGCAGAGTTGCAGGAGAGGGCATGTGCTGCACAGACTGGGCAGACTGGTGGTGAGGGGTGAGGGTCAAGGGCATCTCCCGGGAAAAGACAGGAGGTGAGGGGGAGCTGACTGAAATGGGGGACTGGAGGGGGAGGGGAAGATAAGAACCATAGTGTGGGGGAATAATCTGATGTGAGGTTCTGAGGTTTGTGACTCTCCTAAACTGTGGATCCCTGGTCATCTGGTTTGGGTACAGCCTGATGATGTGTGCTTCTTCCTCTTCCTCATCATCATCTCTTCCCCCTCTTCTGTACAGACCTAATTCCTCCATCTCTCTGAACAAGAAGTCATCAGTGTTGTCAAAAGCACTGGTGTCATCATAACCACCATGATTATTCTGACTCTTGCTGTTATTCATTACTTTCCTTGTCCATTCTTTCTCCTTCTCCAACCATCTTCTTTCCTTCTCCATCAGTTCCCTTTCCCTCTCTCTCTTTTCTTGCTCCCTCTCCATCTGCCCCTTATCCCATCTCTGATCACTATTATGATACAAGGAAATGGTGTTTCTTGCATTTTCAATATTAGCACTAACTACTGGACTCCACTGGCTATTATTACTCATGGTTTCATCATCTTCCTCCCTCTCAACTCTCCATCCCTGTTCTACACTCTTCTCATAACTGTCACTCTGTTTTGATTGGTTTATTCTCATCCTATTCATTCTCCTTTCTCTTGCATATCTGTCTTGCATTTCCATAAGGATCTCTCTCTCCTCATTCCACTTTCTCTGTCTCCTCTGAAGTCTCTCCTCTTTTTCTGGTACCTCCCTCTCAGCTCTCTCTCTAATATTCAGTTTTTCCTCTTCTCTCACTTCTATGTATCTTGTCCTCTCATTTTCCTTCCTTTCCTGTTTGCCTCTCACCTCACCCTCCCTATATCTCATCAGATATTTCTCCTCACTGTCTCTCTCCAGTTTCCTCTCCTCCCTGTCCATACCTTGTTTATTTTCCTCCCTGTCCCTCTCTTCCCTATACCTAACTAAATGTCTCTCCTCTTCACTATCTCTCCCTTCCTTTCTTTCTTCCCTATGCCACACCTGATTTCCTTTCCCTCCATCCCTCCCTTCCTCTCTGTTTCCTTGCCTAACCCCATATCCCTCTTCCCCTTCACAGTCCATCATCTGTATCCTCTCCTCCCTGTCTCTTCCCTTCCTGTACCTCACTAGATTTCTCTCTTCTCTATCTCTCACTTCCTTTCTTTCCTCTTCTCTATTCCTCACTTTCTCTCCACTCCCTTGCCTCATTCCAAACTCTCTGTCTTCACTTCCCCTCCACTCCTCATCACAACCGCCCTGCTCCACCCAGCCACCCATCCTTCGACCCTCGGCATCCCCACTCACCTCATTCTCCTCCTCAGCCATCTCCTTGACCCCATCCTCTCCCCCGCTGGTCTCGGCCTCCCATTTAGCCTTGTTCAGCATGTCTAAGGTTTGTTTCAGCTCGGCCACCAGGTCTCGGATCTTTCTCTCCTTTCGTTTGCCTTCTTTCTTCAGGTTTGCTATCTCTTTGTCCCGTGCCTGTACCTCTTCGGCAAATGTCTGAGGGAAGAGGAGAAGGGAAGGATTTATAGCAAGTGAAATGGAGAAAAATGAAAAGACAGGAAGGAAAATTAAATAGTGGAAAATGTCATCCTCCTCCTTATCATCATCATCATCATTACCATCATCATCATCATCATCACCATCACCCTTTTTTTCCACCAAAAGATGAGGTGAGAAAGACCAAAAATGGGAAAAGAAAAAGTACTTAAGTGGGAGAACTATGAAATGCGAATCTTGGCTCTACCTCAAGACTAACCATTTGCACATACATGTATACTGTAACATTTTGTCTTTTTCTTTACTGATGCAATTCACATACACCTACCAGATAAGAGTTCATTTATCTATCTATAGCCAGAAACAGAGGGGTGGCCACAAATAAATCACCTCCCCTGTCCCTTTCCATCAGGCTGCCCGCTCTCCAACTCACACGACTCTCTCACACATTTCTCCACCCCATCCCACCATCTCACCTTCAGTCTCCCTGTCCTCCTACACCATAAACTCTCCAAGTCAATCTCTCAGTCTCCACAACTTTGCAAATAAAACTGGATGTGATGGTGATGATGATGATGATGATAAAATTCCACCTCCTCACCTGAATAACCTTGCATGACTTCTCCAGATCCAGGGCCAGTTTGTCTGCTCTCTCGTTGGCCTCTGTTGCCCTGGCCTCCGCTTCGGCACGTTTACTCTCTGCTTCCGCCAGTTTGGTCTCTGCGTCGGCCAGCTGTTTCTGCCGTTCGTCTAGAGTTATTTGGATCTCGACCAGTATCTTGTTTTGTTGCTCTATCTGCTCTATTTTCTCCTCTATGATGCGATCTCGTTCAACTATCTCTTGTACCTTTACCTCCATCTCTGGCTGGACCTGTTAAAGGAGGAGAGAAGGCTGAATGAGTGTCTGATGGTAGCAATAATAATAATAATAATAATAGTAATGAGAATGATAATAATAATAATAATAATAAAAACAACAACAAGAATAACAACATAAAACAACAGGGACGTATGCATATAAATAAATGGATAACTGCAATATGCCAAATGACCACTGATTGGTAAATCTGATAAATGTGACTACATTACTAGATTAATAAAAGAATAGTTAAGAAGAAGGCTGCCTCCTGCTATACAAAACCACCAGACAAAACTGGTAGGAAAATGTCAAAATGTCAAAATAAATAAATACATAAAGTGTAACAAAACAGGAACACACCCTATTGAGGTGGTTATACAGTGATGAAATCTGGTCGTCCTTATCCACCAGCTGGGTCTGTTGTGTCTCTAGCTCCTTCATCACCTCCTCCAACCGCTCCTCTCGCTCCGCCACCTCACCCTCCAGCTCGTTGACTCGCTCCTCCTTCTCCTCCATCTGGGAAAGTAATACAGCACATTTGTTATAGCCTGATGATGACCCCTAGGCCCTTACCCCTTCCAACTCAGGTGATGGTCAAGTGTAGTCAGACAGGGAGATCTGGCTAGTAACCAAGGGGATTTATTCCTACCTCACGGCTACGGCTCTTTGAATTTCACACAACTACAACTTCGCACAGCAATCAACTTGTATGAATGGCCTGGCTCCAGAAGGTAAACAAAACAACTGTAGTCAGACAGCTAGCTGAGAAGTGGAACTGATGTTTACCCCTTGACAGGTAACATCTTCAATACATTCGTTCTTTTCAGATGATTTTATTCAGCTCAGAACAGATCCTAGTAGTGAAGCGGTAGCTGAAGGATACCTCTGTCTCCTCCAGTTCAAAAAGACTCCTATCAGCCAAGTAAAATCATGTGAAGACAGCAAGAAGAAAACAAAAACTATGTCACAGTGGTGAAGGTAAAAAAATAAATAAATCAATGAAAATAATAGTAATAAAGTCTACCATCATTCCAACCCTGTTTCTCTCTAATGAAAGAGTCAACTAGTACTCATCTCCTTCATGTATGCAATTGGTCAACTGTGAAACCGTCTCCCCAACCACCTCCAACATCCAGCCTTTTAAATGCAATGTATCCAGGCATCTCGATATGAGTGAATCTTGATTTTATTTCCATTTTTGTTAATTTATATGAAAAAAAAAAAGATCAAAGTCTTGGGTTCTTTCTTTTCTGCATTAAAAAAAATAATAGTGCAAAAATTTGTTCTATAGCACTGTCCACATTATTAACTTTTCTTGATAATACTCTGCAATTTCAGCATTCTCTGTCTCTCTTAAGCCACTCACCTCCTTCTTCAGGTTGCTCAGGTCTCCCTCCAGGGCACATTTCATCTCCTCCTTCTCTGCCAGTTGCCCCTCCAGCTCCTCCACCCTTGCCTCCAACTCCCTCACCCTCTCCCTCAGCCTCCCCACCACCTCCCCCTCCTGCAGCTCCAAGGGGGGACTGCTGTTGGATGGGGTTTTGTTGGCCATTGTTTCACTGATTGGTTCCTGGAGGCTAAACAATCCTGAAATGACAAATAAATAACAAATAAGAAACAGGTAAATAAATAAATAATAAAAAGTACAGGCCACTCTTGTTTTACAAACAACTGTCATAATATTATTCACTTGTAAGATCTTAACATTATGGCACCATTTTTCAATATACAGCTACCAGTTTTGCTTATATGATCTCTGTGATGCCTACATTCAATATGCAACCGATTGTTATCCAATTGGCTTTCCGTGAAAATAACCCAATTATACAGCAAGTGCTGACTGTAAATAAACAAGTGAATAATTACTTGAGTGGGCAAGTTTCGCTTCTCCTGAATGCACCATTGAAGACCTGGATATAACATGAACTACTGCACATCATATTCTAAGGAAAACTGGAACTTGATAAAAACTTACTGTCTGCCTTATGACCCTCACGCAACTGACAGGCATTAATTAAAAGCTTTCATCTTCCTCCCTTGAGCAATAGCTTAGTCTGAGTCTGAGAAGAGTAAGGGAAGAATTGTTGTCACTGATTTTACCATGCTCCCTTGGTCATCTGGACAGGAAGTGAATGAACTGTTGAAATCATAACATTTCAGGCACTTCCAGAAATCATTTACTGCTGTTATATCATGATACAGTCTGTTGTGGCTGTGAGGTGCATGGGGGAAATGCATGTGTGATGTGAGAGGACAGCATTAGAGTGGGGGTGAGTTGACTGTGAGTTAGATTCCTTATTTCTAATGGAAGAAGAGAAGGGTGATGGCCACATTGTTGTCCAGCAAAGCAAACTTGTGTCTCTGGAAAAGGCAGTTACTGCTGGATGAATATATGGGAAGAGATACTGTTTGGCCAAAAATTCTGGATGGTGTGGCAGCCATGGATTTATATAGCATTGTGCTAGATGGTGGTAGATGGATGTTTATGCAGTGTAGTGTTGGGTGGTGGTGGAGATGATGGAAGTGGTGTTTTCAAGGCATTCCTAAGTAGTGTAGAAGGAAAAATACTAAAATGATAGAAAATAACAATAATAATCCTGTCCCATGTCCCCACTGAGATATGGTATAATAAACTGAGCATGCTTCTCACCTTGTAAATGTGAGGGAGAGGTCAACCCACCACCATATATGGAGAGGGATGGGTCAGCAGCAGGGGAGGGGAGTAGGGATGGGGTATGGCAGGGGTGAGGGGTGGCAGGGTCAGGGGCTCTCATTATGTAATCATCACATGTCACATCTCCCTTCCCTATGGAGGCCTTCTCACCCCAGCTACCTGCTTCCCCGCCATTTTCCCCATCCATGTCGAATCTACCAGCATTATTTTCATTCTTTTCTACTTCTGCCTGCTTTCCTCCCCATATCCCTGCTCCCTGTTCTTCCGGGAACTCCTGGCTTAATTCCTCGGTAGGGAATGCCAGGCCACACAGCTGGGTCAGTTCCCCTAGCTGGTTCCCGTCACTCCCACCCTGCTGTGCCCTCTCTGCATACTCATCCACCTCCTGTGTTAGGAAGAGTGAGGAAGGAGGGTAAATGATGGGGAAAAATATATAGATACTGTATTGTAATAACAATTATTGTTCATCATCCTGACCTCATTTTCCCACATACAGATGGGGATGAGGTGGGATCCAGAAAACAAGCAAAGAGAAAGCACATACGAAAATGAATTATCAACAGAGTGCCCAGTGAAACAGCTAACACTATCATGGATCACTGCTCTCCAAAATGTACAGTACGTACAAATGTACGTAAGGCTCAGTAACTTACCTTTTGAAGCCTGGCAATGGTGTCCTGAAGGTTCTGAGTCTCTTGGTGGTGGGAATTTGCAGCAGCCTCCAGCTGGTGTTGATACTGTTGTTCCAGAGCCGCCAGGGCCGCTGAGGCCTCTCGTACCAGCTCCTGTTTGTCGTACACCTCCTGCTTCAACGCCTCCGTCTCTACCTGTACACAAATGCCATGTAGTTAGGTGGAGGTACAGAATATAACTAGCCTTCTCATTATCATCGCCATTCTTACCATCATCATCACTGTGTTTATCTTCAGCATCATTCTCACCATTATTCTTATCCTATCATCATTCTCAATACTTTAATCCAACTTCCCACTACAGATTTTCAGTAGGGAAATTAAAATCTAGAATTAGGCAAAACAAAACACAAAAATAAGCTATGAAAAGTGTGGCCAACGAAATGGACCATACATCCATTCACATCCATGGAAGGTTACCATTATCACTGCAAAGTACTACCATGGGAATGATGTGAAGCCAAAAGACCAGTAGCTGGCTTTGCACAAAACTCCCAGATGGAAAGCTCAAGTTCATTTATATTGTCAAGGTCCGGACTTGAGACTACTACACATGCATAACCTCAATCTCTTCCCTGGGTAGAGTAGGCAACAGTTTGAGCAGTCGACTTTTAACTTTTCCAAGCTACGCATAATTAACACACTCATGATACTGGAACTACATGGCACCCCAAGCTAACTGCCAACAAGTGAAAAATGGCTAACAAATGTATGTGTGACCAAGGCCTTCAAAACAGAAGTAAATATGTACCTTCAACTCTATATTAGTGCGATAAAGCTGCTCCTTGTCTTCCTTCTCTCCCTTCTGCCCGACACGTTCCTCAAGAAAGTAAATGCGGAGTTTGAGGGCAAAGTTCTCCTTCCTGAGGGCTGCCAATTGCTCCTCATACTCCTTCATGGTGCGACCACGCAGGGGTGACACCTTCCCTGGTGACCGCACCCCCCATGAAACTGTCAAAGAAACAAATATAAAGTTAGAATAAGGTATAACAATTAGATGTGTGTGTGTTTTGTATGAACACTGATACCATTTTACATAACTGAAGTATTGTGGTGATTACATTCCTACCACATTATAAGAATGGGTCTGAAACAAACTGTTGCTGTTGATCAACCCCAGTCTGTCTGACAGAGCAGGCCCATCCATTACAAGCAAGCAACTGCCATTGCAAGGCCACCTTGTGCAGTACATCAATGTTCCCTTGTGGCAGGGAATAGTGTGGAGGTTTGGTACCTGGATGGACACTGCGTTTGTGTCTCACCACCCAGTTAATAAGGACATCACAGCAGGCTCCACTTCACCCCATAATTTGGTGAGGCGCTTATCACCTCATTGTAAATGGTTTCATGTGTTACAGAAAGCCCTTAAAGTTTTGACACAGTATTTTGGAATAACAAATGCATGAGAAGAAGAGAAAGGGAGAGAGGTGAGGAGTGTGGGGAGAATGAGAGAAGGAGAGAGCTGAGGAAGGGAAGGGAGAGAGCTGAGGAAGGGAAGGGAGAGAGAGAATGAGGGGTGGGAAGGGGTTAAGGGAGAGAGAGTGATGGGTGGGGAGGGGAAGGGAAAGAGGGAGAGAGAGGGTGAGGGGATGGGGAGGGAAAGGGAGAGAGGGTGACAGGTAGAGGAGGACAGACAGAGTAAGGGGTTGGGAAGGGAAAGGGAGAGAGGGTGAGGGACTGGGGAGAGAAATGTAGAGACAGTGAGGGGTGGGGAGGGAAATGTAGAGACAGTGAGAGGCAGGGTGATAAATGGATAGGCACTGAGGGGTGGGGAGGAAATGTAGAGGGAAGTGAGGGGCAGAGACTAGAGGTAGCGGTGAGTGGAGGAGGTGGAGGGAGTGTTTTGCCATGGCCGTCCTACCACGTGGTTTGAGGTCCAAGATGTTGAAGATTATCATAAATATCTAGGAATCTGAGTGTTGGTATTCAAGTTTAGGTTAAGTTACGAGTAGATACAGTTAGATACCACAGTTCCTTTACAAAATTTTAAAGGGAAAGGTGCCAAAGCGTGCCAACCAGTGTGAAGTAAAAAAGGCATGTGAGATACTGATTAAGATTATGCTAAGGTCTATTATTATTATTATTATTATTATCATTATTATTATTATTATTATCATTATTATTATTATTATCATTATCATTATTATCATCATTATTTTATTTAGGATTTGGGTGTTGGTACAAAAGGCTGCTATTCAGGTATCATGGTGCCTTAGAGGATGTGTGTCAGGGGGGACAAGAAGGAAGAAATATGTCAGGGCAATTATTACGTTGCCTCTCATAATCACACTGGGTAATTAGGGCCAAAGTACTGGCAGTTAAAGTAGTTATGTTAGGTCAGGGTGGATACAGTTAAAAATCAGTTCCTTTACATAACTTTAATCTTATTTTATTTCAAAGCAGCCTGAAGGAAGAAAGACATACATGATTTTATATATATATATATGATTTTTTTGGATACATGATATTTTTTCGAGTGACCTTCTTACATTTATCTAGTATTCTGGTCCTCAAATTAGCTATGATACAGCTAAGGGTCTAAATCCCTTTATATAACCACAAGGAACGGTGCCAAGGAAGGTTCGAGACGGGAGACTGAAGGGAGAAAGGTGGGGATGATGATGATGATGATAACGATGGTGACGATGATGACAATAACAACAATGATGGTGGTGGTGGTGATAAGTGAAGTCATCATAGGTTGGGTCTAGGGACTGGTTGTCAAGGCTAACTTAGGTAATAAGCCACGACCCTTACACAATCTCCACAGGATGGGTGCCAAAGGAGCCAGAAGGGATAAACGTGTCAAAGGCGATGATTATTTTAAGAGACATTATCATACAATACCCAGTCTGTTTTCATCTGATGGAAGTGGGCCAATCACAGCTTCATGAGTAGTGATTGCATGAACTCCAATAAGCCTGAGTTGTGGGGTAGAAATGAGTCTCCTTGGTTGCTAGTCACACTGATCCTCCAATCTAACTAACCCTGGCCACCAACTGGGCTGAAAGAGGCTATGGATCTCTGTCAGGTTTGAACAACTGGACTATAGATATTTAAAGCTTTAGTGTTAGTAGTTAAGGAAAAGTTAGGTTATAGGCGGCAATGTTGTCCTGCAGTTCCATTATAAAACTGTACAAGAAGGTGCTCATGTCGTACGAGGAGAATAAAATATCACAGATGATGATGTATGTAACTATTATCCTTCTTAATGTGTTTACTACCAGGAGTGTGTATGTGAGTGCGGTGGAGGGGGTGACTGGGGATGAGAGGGAGCAATGAGGTGGAGAGGTGTATGAACGATGGGGGAGTGAGTTGGAAGGAAGACAGCTTGATGGTGGAGGAAAGAGTGGCATGGAGGTGATTCATCTTTGGCCGCCCCTTCAGGGATTGATGCACAGATTGGTACATACACACATACATAAAAAGACAGACAGACAAAAAGAAAGATATAGATAAACTGAGACAAAATTAAAGAAATATGGTAGATAAACAGACTTACAAATATAAATAATAAATAAACAGATACAGAGACAGACAGACTGATACTACCATCTTGCTGTTAGGTAAACGGTACTCACATGGGATGGAGCCGCTGCCGGAGGAGTCCAGGCTGCCGGCATCTTGAGGCACCGCGCCGGGGCTGCCGCTGTGGAGAAAAAAGACGAGTTTACCAGCAAGGACAACAACTAACATGACAAAAACAACAACAATAATAATAATGACAACAGAATCCTTCAGCCAATCCTTCTCTGCCCCCTCATGAACACAAGAGCCTGGGGTGAGGAGAAGGGTGACCAGCCTCACTTTCCCCCTAGTTGCATTAGGATACGTAAGCAATAACACCCAACCACACAGACGTCAACCCCCGTGGGCCTCATCCAGCTGGAGCACTTTAACCCACTAGACTACCAGGCGTCAAATGATACAATAGTTACTACCCAGAATAGTGAATTTCTTCCTGGGTTACATTAAAACCACTTCTGGCACTCAGTGTGGAGTCACCTGAAGTCAGCACTACATCGAGTGAGTGATTGGTGGATACCCCACTTTAACAAATAAAAACAATACCACCACCAAGAATTACAATAATAAGATAAATGACTGAAAGCAAAAAGAAACTGCAACACTGGCAATTCTGAAAATGACCAGTGACAATAACAGCATCGAAAATATAAAAATTACATCACAATAACAAGTAATATCAACACCAATGACAACAGTAATAACAAAAATAACAACCGGCCTTAACAAGAATAATATCAACACCAATGACAAAACAAAGGCAATAACAGCACCCACAACAAGGAATATAAATGGGTAACACCAATGACAGCAATAACAACAACGTGACACAAATAACGATGCCAATGTGCAGCTTTGATCTAAAAATAAACTCGCATACCCAACTTGTCAACCTGCCAAACTAACACTGCATAACAACCACACACATATACATCTCCACACCACCACCACCACTATCACCACCACCATTACCATTATCACCACCACCACTATAACCCTTATTATCATGAAAAGGATGAAATAAACCAGAAAACAAGGAAAAAGGAGAGGATGTGTGATACTACTGGAAGATCTGCTATTTATAACGTTTTTTACGAAATTCACAGCCTGACAGACTGTTCCCTGCCCCAACCTTGGCTCGCTCTCCTGTCCTTTTGGTCAGGATTCAACCACTCTCCCCCTCCCCGTCCCCCAATATAACCCTATAATTTAGCATACAAAAATACAAAAACCGTTTCACAGCACAGCCCTGGCCTACCATAGCTTCACCTTAAAAAAAAAAAAAAAAAAAAAAAAAGCCAGATCAACCTACCGAAAAAAATAAACGGGAAATAAATGTTTCCTTTATAATTTCTTTTCAACTTTTAATGTATATACATTTCACAGGACACACGTATACTTTGGCCTTAACCTTGCTATAGTTTATTCACTCTAACGGCCCAGATTTTCGTCCTTTTGTAGTTTATTTCACGAAAGGCAGTGGCTGAAAAAGACAAATGTACCTCCTTTCCACAGCACTTCTTCGTGACTAGCGCCATAATCTAGTATTTGATTAACGTTATGACTCGGCATTCTAAGTGGAGAGATGGCAATTTTAGGCCAAGCTAAAGTGAACAGGGAATTGTAAGTTTTCCATACCATATAACTTTCCATCCTCTATACAGCAGTGTTCTTGCTGGATGTGGAAACCTTCGTAACACCTCTTCCTCAGCGATTTATTCTGCCCATTACACCTGAATATGCTCTTGTGAATTATCGATACAAGTTTCTCCACATTGTAGATACAAATGACATGCAAGAGAGTGTGAATGTATATAAACACACAAACACACAAAACTGCCAATGTAAATAGTGTGTATGTGTGTATGCAAATGTATGTGTGTAGGGGCTAGAGGGAGTGAATGACGCTGTTGGCAGGACAAGCGAGTGGATCTGTGTGTTTGTGCCAACCTTTTGACTTGTGACGTGGAGTGACGCAAACACACATACATACACACGGAAGAAGAAGATGGGAGAGGGGGAGAGAGAGATGGGAGACGAAAAGGAAGGAAGGAATGGGAGAGGAGGGAAGGAGGGAGAGAGAAACAGGAAGGGAAGAAAAAAATACGTAGGGAACACACACACACACACACACACACACACACACACACACACACAC